>JAYMTE010000536.1:0-17475 GCA_036897545.1 Pelargonium fulgidum
GGCATTTTTTCCATTTAGGAAAAAAATTGAGCATGTGCACGACACATGGTGCATTTAATGACATTTTCCGTTTAAACTAACTGACGGAAAGAACTTTACAAAGAATAGGGTAATCCAAAGTTACAAAACTTAATTCAGGGTGCCAACTGAATTGGAAGCTTACCATAGGGGGTCTATCTGTAATTACCTCTTTTCAAATATGTTTTTTTGGACATCCAATTTTATTTTATTTTTCATTTTTATTTTTTGAAAATTACATCCAATTTTATTATATACTCTGTTGTGTTTTACCTTATTTACTGTGCCCTTCAACTTCTTTGGCTAGGGATATTCCTAGCACCTCTAGTCCTCTCGAGTGGATGAAAATCAACACGGATGAAATATCTTTGAAAAACTCGTGTTTAAACGTTTTTGGTGCAATTGCTAGAATCCATAAGGTTTCTTGGTTGCAATTAGTTCTATTATTGTGGGTTGGGTTTGAGGCTAGTTTAGCGAAAGCTAATTCGACCAAGTTATGAGACTTTACATTCGGTCTTTGTTGAGTGAAGCCTTTTCGTAGTAAAATTATTGTTGAAATAGATGCTATCTTTTTTTCTTATTGTATTTCTCACCCTCGAATGGGCATATCTCTGCTTTAAATATTTCTTGTCACTTGTAAGTTGTGGAGAGAAAAACAAATGTTATGGTAGATTTGATAGTCAATTTATTTCCTTCTTATTTGAATTCTAATCTTATTTCTCATCTTCTTAATGGATGACCACCGACATATATATTTTCGTTGAATGACTGTAACAATATCCACAAAACTTTATGAACCACAAATATAATAGTAGCAAGTCCGTGATCAATACCTTTAAGTCATATCATGTTCAGACTAATACTCGATCAAGCTAAATAAGACCACAAAGACAACAAAACTCCCTATATCAAGTTTAACGAAACTACATTCATTGCAATTTGAACTCAAAACATCCCGATAAGTTAAAACAATTTTTTATGGGTTGAAACACGGGTTTGGTGATGTGTGTATATAAGTGATTGTTGTCACTAGAACAAACCGTTAAAAGACTTATAAGAAGAGAATCAATCCATTTGGATTGTATTTTATAAAGTATAAAATCTCACAGGCAGTGACAGTGCTAAGCCTAAGCCTATCCACAACCACAAGCTATAAATCAACCCATCTCTCCCTCTCCTCTGCAACTCCCACTCACCAAAAATGGCCACTGCTGCTCTGTCAACTCCTTCTTGCCTCTCTCCTTCCAAATCCTTCATGCACATCCCTTCTGCTTTCTCAAAGAAACCTTCTCAACTTTTCTTCAAGAGACCACTCTCCGCACTCTCTCTCCAACAATCCGACGCGCCACCAGCTCCGCCGCCGCCCATCCAGACCTTCTGGCAATGGCTCTGCGACCAAAAGATAGTCTCCGCCAAATCTCCGGCCAAGCCCGCCGTCGTCGCCGAAGGCTTGGGGCTGGTTGCCCAGAGAGACATTGGCCGAAACGAGGTCGTTTTGGAGGTCCCCAAGAAGTTCTGGATCAACCCAGATGCGGTAGCTGCTTCGGAAATTGGGAAAGTGTGTAGTGGGTTGAAGCCGTGGGTTTCGGTTGCTCTGTTCTTGCTGAGGGAGAAGCTCAGGGACGATTCGCCTCTCCGGCCGTACCTTGATATACTCCCAGAGGGCACGAATTCGACTATATTTTGGTGGGTTTGGCTTAAATTTTGTTGACATTTATGGGTTTTGGGTTTGAATCTTTGGGGTTGATGAATGTTTTTTTCTGATGGTTTAGTGCAGGTCTGAAGAGGAGCTTGCTGAGCTTCAAGGTTAGTGTAATCACTTAAATTTCATATTTATTTTTCTGTTTGAACCATGGGGCTCATGAGCGGGCCACAAACTTGCGGTCGATGCTTTTAGGCCGTTTTATCACATCCAAATTAATCCTCATTCAAGGATAAGTGACAGTTAAAACTCATCCTTCTCCGTTTTATCACACCCAGACTAATCCTCATTCGAGGATAAGTGACAAGTGACAGTTAAAGCTCATCCCTCTCCCAGGGGTGTGTTGAGCAGAGATTGAACGCAAACGCTCTTCCCTCAGCCTGTGAAGACAACTGCGCCGCTACCATTGCGTAATTTCATATTTTTCCATCTTGTGCAAATCCAGTTTTGAATTGATGATTATAGCTAGGTTTGGGACAAATGGATATGGCAAAAAGTTTGTGATATCATGTGAACAATTTGTTTATGAAATGAATACACATTTCTTGAAGTAAGCAAATTGGTGTTATTTGTTAGACCAAGTTAATATATAGTGCAGTGTAGTAGCTTCGACTATGTCGCTGTGATCTAGTTTTCATTGAATTGTTAATGAGCTGATGCAGGAACCCAACTGTTGAACTCGACATTGGGAGCGAAAGAGTATGTGCAAAGTGAATTTCTCAGAGTGGAAGAAGAAATCATTCTCCCCAACAATCAGTTATTTCCTTCTACTATAACCGCAGAAGATTTTTTATGGGCGTTTGGAATTCTCAGATCAAGGGCATTTTCACGCCTTCGTGGTCAAGATCTTGTGTTGATCCCTCTGGCTGACTTGGTAAGCTTTTTTCTTCTTTGCTTAAGTTGGCTTTAAGTTACAAGAAACTCGAGTGTGTTTAAGAGCTGATGTTTCTCAGTAGTATCACAAACTCAAAAGTAAGGTGCTAACGCCGAGATTCACTTTGATATAATAAAATGGACATACCCTATAATTAATTTGCATGTATCCACATTTAGAAAATAGGCATCGAGGTATCATAGTCTGTGACTCCACGGGCTTGAAGCTTATTGTAGATGTGGATTTATTGAATATATCACATATTTATATTGTACAAGCTGGGCGCTTTATCCTGTAAAATGGCACTGATAAAGACTATAACTACTTCGTGTTTTACTGTTAACGCTACTGACAGGGAGATAACGTTGGGTCATGGGTGAATTACCATTTAGAAGCATGCAGCTTAGATCCTTCAAATTTCTGATCATGAAGCTTTTCCAATTATATGCACATTATGCACCATCAAATATAATATTAAGCAAACTTCCAGCCTTGCTATATGTTTTGGTTTGAGATTAACTTTCTCCAAACCTGGCTTGTGGATCAGATTAATCACAGCCCCAAGATAGAAACGGAAGACTATGCATATGAGATTAAAGGTGCAGGTCTTTTCTCCAGGGATCTCATCTTTTCTTTGCGGTCCCCAGTTGCTGTCAAAGCCGGTCAGCAGGTGAATCTTTCCCAATTTACCAATAAGTTTCACATTCTATTATTTTAGTGGTTATGTGCCTTATTGCTTTTGTGTATAATCTCAATTAGCCATTTCTCGTGGCAAGCTTTTGCTATTGTTACTCTGACAATAGACGTGTGAATCACCCAAAAGAAGGTAGAGGTTTTAGGAGAAAGTACAAACTATTTAACCTGTACAATTTGGAGTCTATAATGTAATTCTATGCTACCACTTGCATTATGAACTGAATTTGGAGTTTCATGTTTTAACAGAACTATAGAAAGCTGCCTCATTCACACCAGAGATTTTGATCTTTACCCGTAGAGTGTGTGTGTTTCCCTACTTGAAAAGACCTTCTGTTTTAGTCCCTCTTAATGAGTAGTGATCTTGTTTAAAACCCTTATACTAACAACTATGAGGATTCTGTGAACAGGTTTTGATTCAATATGACTTTAATAAAAGCAACGCTGAGTTGGCTCTGGACTACGGATTCATAGAGTCAACACGAGACCGCAATGCATATACCCTAACACTAGCAATACCTGAATCAGATCCATTTTTTGAGGACAAGCTAGACATTGCTGAGACTAATGGTCTGGGAGAAACTGCGTACTTTGACATTGTTCTGGGTCGTTCTCTACCACCAAAAATGCTTCCTTACTTAAGGTTGGTAGGACTTGGAGGAACAGATGCTTTCCTCTTGGAATCTATTTTCAGAAATGCTATTTGGGGTCACCTTGAGTTGCCTGTTAGCCGCTCCAACGAGGAGCTCATATGTCAAGTTATTCGAGATGCCTGCAAATCTGCTCTTTCTGGTTACAACACAACCCTTGAAGAGGTAACAGAACTAAAAACTATAGATTACATCTATATAATGTCATTTATGCCTATGGCATTCGTGTAGGTTGCACACAAAAGATTACATATCATAAGGCCCCCACTGTGCTCCACACATGGGAATCTGAATAAATTGAAGCAGTACTGATCTGCGTGAAACTAATCATTATGTTAAAACCGAGTCTTGTTCATCATTAAGATGATGCTTATGCTACACCTATAAGTTAACTACCTCATTCGGAATCCTTAACTTCTAAAGAATCTACTTAAAACCCTTTTTATCTTCATCAAACAATTACTTTTCAGGATGAGAAGTTGATGGAAAGAGATCTTGACGCTAGGCTGGAGATTGCAGTTGGAATACGAGCAGGGGAGAAGAGGGTGCTGCAGCAAATTGACGGGATCTTCAAGGACAGGGAACAAGAGTTGGATGAGTTGGAATATTACCAAGAAAGAAGACTCAAGGATCTCGGTCTGGTTGGTGAGCAAGGCGATATCATTTTCTGGGAGCCTAAGTAAATAATCTGCTGAGATTAGCTGCTCTGCAAAGCAATCATCAAATGCTGGTGAAAACAACATTTTTACTTCAACGAGATATCTCTCATTTGAATTCTCCGAAGATAGAAAATAGAGCACAAGCATTATAGACAAGCCTTTCAATCACATCTAGCAGGTTCACAATTTGGGGAGTTCACTCCCATTTGTAAAATCAATGTGGTGTAACTAGCAAGTGTTCACTACTATTCTCATGTACCGATACACAATGATTTTGGCAATGTTGATCTTGGCATGACTATTCATCATTTCTTGAAAGTGATATAAAACAAGATTACCAGAGAAAGATATGCTAAGAGTCAATAGATTGACCTGTTACACATGAAATTCTGATTTTATCCATAAATCACTTTCATATCCACAGCCACAAGCTATACAAATCTGTATCTAAAATCTATCCTGTGTGGTAGAAGGAAACAGAGAGATGGCTAGTCCGTACACACTCACACACTCTGTTTCCTCTGTTTTCCCCTGTTCTTCAAAAAACATTAAACACCTCTTTTCACTTCCTCTATCACCACCACCTCTCCATTTCAAGAGACCTCTATCCGTCGCTACCCTCCGGTCACCGGAATCTTCCCAACCACCACCACCACCACCACCTCTGCCTCCGGCCGTCCAGACTTTCTGGGACTGGCTCTCTGCCGAAGGCGCGGTTTCTGCCAAGACGCCGGTGAAGCCCAGTTTCGTCCCGGAGGGCCTTGGCCTGGTTGCCACGAGAGACATTGCGCAAGGTGATCCCGTCGTGGAGGTCCCGAGAAGGCTATGGATAAACCCAGATGCGGTGGCGGCTTCAGAAATCGGTGGTGTCTGTGAGGGGCTAAAGCCATGGATCTCCGTTGCTCTGTTTCTCGTAAGAGAGAAGCTCAGGGACGACACGCCGTGGCGGGCTTACCTTGATATACTTCCAGATCACACCGATTCCACAATATATTGGTGGGTTTGGCTTCAAAATCTGTTATTTTTTTCGTTTTCTTCAATGGGTTTGAAATTATGGAGTTGATGATTGTTTGTTTCTGCAAATTGTAACTCCAGTGCAGGTCAGAGGAGGAGCTTTTTGAGCTGCAAGGTTTGTATTGCACTTTGTCAATTTTTATAGTTTTGACAATTTCCAACAAAAATAAGCTCATAGAGACAGAATATATTTCTGTGAATCTTGGGGTTTGATTGTTACTGTACAGGGACTCAACTGCTGAGCACAACACTGAGCGTGAAAGAATATGTTATGAGTGAGTTTCTGAAAGTTGCAGAAGAGATCATAGTGCCCAACTGTGAGTTATTTCCCAATCCAATAAGCTTAGATGATATCATGTGGGCATTTGGGATGGTCCGATCGCGGGCATTTTCGCGCCTTCGCGAGCAAAATCTTGTGATGATGCCTCTTGTAGACTTGGTAAGGTCTTCCTATTCCCTCTTCATGTCATGTTCTGGGATCATAACCAATATTTTGTTCACTTGCTCCACTTCTATAAAATGAAACTTCAATTCAGTTTTGAACTTGAACTCTCTTCCAACCTGCCTCATTGATCAGATCAACCACAGTTCAAGCATAACAACAGAGAAACATGCTGTTGAGGTAAATGGACCGGCGGGCCTTTTCTCTTGGGATCTCTTGTTTTCTTTGCGAGCTCCAGCTTCTGTCAAGGCCGGCGAGCAGGTGATGTTCTCCATCTGATATTTCTCATTTTGTTCTTTCCAGTGCTTCTCAGAAATGCATTTTAAGATTCACTTCTGATACTATGTGCCTCTGAAATGTGTTATATAGACTTTGACAACCTTTCCTTACATTGACAGATCTTCATTCAATATTCTTTGAGTAAGAGCAATGCTCAGTTAGCGATGGACTATGGGTTTATAGAGTTGAACTCAGATCGTCATGCATATACCATAACCTTGGAGATTCTGAAATCAGACCCGCTTTTTGATGAGAAGCTAATCATCGCTGAATCCAACGGCTTGGGCGAGACAGCATACTTTGACATTTTTCTGAATCGTCCTCTTCCACCCGCAATGCTTCCATATCTGCGGCTGGTTGCACTTGCGGATTCTGACGCTTTCCTGTTAGAATCTGTGTTCAGCAACTCAGTTTGGAGCCACCTTGAGAATCCTGTAAGTGTTGCCAATGAGGAGTTAGTATGCAAAACAGTCAGAGATGCCTGTAAATCTGCTCTTTCTGGTTACCACACTACCATTGAAGAGGTAAGCAAACAAAGCTTAGTTTTTGGCCTTGTTCTTGTCCTTGTCCTTGTAACATCTTCAGTTTCCTTCAAAACATGCAACTTTGCTAAACAAAGGTTGTTCGCAGGATGAGAAGTTATTGGGAGGAGGGAAGCTCGATACGAGGCTGGAGATGGCGATCGGGATAAGAGCAGGAGAGAAGCGAGTGCTGGAACAGCTCGATGGTATGTTCAAGGAAAGGGAAGGCAAGTTGGACGAGATGGAATATTACCAAGAAAGGAGGCTCAAGGAACTTGGTCTGGTTGGGGAACAAGGTGAAATCATTTGCTCCACTACCACTACCAAGTAGCAAGGTCTTGTGTTGGTGAAATGAGGTCATGGCAAACATTTCTAGCTGGGGGAGAAACAAAAACCAAAAACCAAATATGCAACATTATCAAGTGAATCTTGTATTTCATATCTTTGAGGTTTTCATGTCCACATTTCCCTATTAATAGAAGAATGAAGATACTGAACAGTATACAATGATATGGAGGTGGGCTATTAAGGAAGCTAGAAAATTTCAGGTTTTATGTATGTGAAGCATCTCTATTTTCAATAGTATAAACAAGATGGCATCTTTCTTCTCACAGAATGTAGTGGAGAAAATTAGAAACCAACTGCAGGAACTCTGTAGGATGTTTCAACATGACATTTCGCTATCTATTGTGTGGTGATATTTGTAATGACGAACTTGGATCTGCAAACGAGAAACTTTTATATTGTTTCTTGTGAAACTCTGGCATGTGTGTGCGCGTTCACATCACTTGCAGTCACAGTAGATTAGTTGAGTTTGAAGCGCCCGGTAAAAAATCACAATTTGATCCTTCACAAAGGCACTCCTGTGGGTTTGCGTAGAAATAATCTTCCTCCTTAGGCTTGTCTGGGATGACCCTACGAAGAATTGGCTGCCCCTGCCTTCTATCATGTGTCAAACGTACAGTATCAGCAAATTCATTCCATGGGATTGTGTTATTCTGATATAAATCCAGCAACCCTACAAGTCTTCTCCGGTCAAGAAGAATGGATTTTTTATACCCAGAAAACCTGTACGAAAACCAATCAGAGAAGGCTTGAATAGATCTAGATAAAAAAAATATTAAAATAGCACTGCTTTGTTTTAACAAATTAGACCTCAACAATATAAATCCTCCTGAGCGCAGGTATACCTGCGATGACCTTCCACGAGTTTGGCCATATTTCCATCATACGTGGGAATGAAAGTGTCACTGGCCACTGAAACCATAAAGTCGAGAGCAGCCATTTGAGATGAATGATTCTGGAACTGCTGCAGCTCCACCGGATCTAGCAGTGATTCCTTTTTTACCTGAAAGATTACTTAGATTTGAGGTCTAAAAGAGGATAATGCAAATATACAAGCAACACCTTAGTCACTGACTGACAGTAGGATGCAAAAAGCTAAAAAAAGGTTACTTAGAAATGTTCTACCACTACCCATAACACCTTGTTAAATATTTTACTCATACCCGCCTCAATATGCACAAATATTATTTGTAAATCTAGATGATCTATTCTTTTGCTTAGGAAAACCAGGACACCATAACACTTCTTAGCTACCCAAAACGAAAATCTAATTTGACTGTTTGCCATTAATCTCCATGTGAAAAGGTATTCTTTTAAGTTCGTGTTGATATCACAAGCACCAAACCAGCCAATAAGGCTTCTACATGTTGCAAATAAATGAAACTAATGCATCGTTTAGGCTAAAGCAATTCTTCCTTAAATATTAACCGTTATATCTAGAGAAGAAGATATGAAAACTAAAAATGTAAGGAGATGCAAGATAGTAATAACTCACAATTCGAGGAAATGCAGCTCTTAGTGCAGCAAGTCTCCGTTCACTTCCATAAATCTCACCAGATGCAATATAAATCTGTGTGTTATTATCATATCCTAATGCTTGCAAAATCAGTGCTGCCTCCTCCGGTGTAAGAGGACAAAAACCTTGTTGTCTCCTCTCTTCAGATACAATCTCCTTCTCTCTCCACCAAATGTACGCGTACCTAAATGAAAGATCCATAAAAGAATTGTGTTATGATCACAATACAATAATTATATATTTTTTAAAGAGTGAAAAGAATAGTTAGTTCAGGCTCTCTGGATCATGGAAAACTTGAGAACAGTATATGAAAGGTAAAAATTCTTGAATGCAACCATTTTTTGTCTGCTCAAACTTTTCCAAATACAGATGAAGCTTTATTACATCTGACATAAGATGCAACAACAGAATAGGAAGAACACAATTTTGTCGAATTGGCCCACTATGTAGCCACTGAATGTTCTCCCATAATGCATCATTTCAGATACATGTGATGGCGCAAAATCTGATCATATTACATCTTAGAACCTAATATTTCAATTCAGTCTGAATTTACAAAATCAGTAATTATTTAGAGGATGGATCTCATCTTCTCATGATTCTGATCATTGGATAAATCTTCACAACCTACTATTTATAGTTCAGTTTAAAATCACTAGAAAAGGAACCCTTCTTCAACTATTTTAATAATTCTCTAGGTAGCAGACAATGAGATTAATATCATTTGTTGGGACTTGATTATGAACCAAAAAGAATAATGTCATCATACTGATGACATCACAAAGATCTTCACAAAAGCCAATAAATCAGGCCTTGATATAAGACAGAAAACAATCAACTTTAAAATGAGACAAACCTCAGCCGTTTGAGCTCTTCAGCTTCTTCATCAGTGCACCCGTGAGTGCATCCTGAGAAAGCTAACATGTCCATTTCGTATCTTAAATGCAAAGCTACAAAAGGTCCATTCTTTTGAAGAATATGAACTAATTTGTAGCCCAAAGCCTCAATCTTAGGGGTGAATCTCAGGGCCTGGAAATTGACACGGCACCTGAGTTTCTGAAGATCAAGTGGGATCCCATTATTAGCCAAACGAGCATCTGTCTTGTTGAAGTGTATCACCGGATTCTTGCTAAAAAGTGGTAGAATCTACACCATAGAATCAAACTCAATAGATCAGTATGTAGCACTATGCATCATAGATGCATCTTGGTTAGAATCTCAATAAAGGCATTATTTACCCAAGTAATCATGACGCATACCTAAAATGCAAGGACGAGAGTTAACATATGCATTTGTTTTCAACTATACAATTTAAACTACTAAAGAGTAGCAATATAAACATGACACCCTTGGTAACACATGCACTTGTCGTAACAAAAATATTTCCACTATTATAGTTGAACTACCAAAGAGTAGCAATATATACGCGGCACCCTTGGCAACATATACACTTGCCATAACAATAATATAAGCCAACTAAGAATAGATTTATTGAGTTATAAGAAAGAAATTAAACTATCACACCCAGAAATACTGTTAATATGATAACAACCTTATCACTGTATCTAGAGCCTCGAAGAAGGTGAAAATAAAGCCTACCTTAACTACATCCTTGTAATATCATTGGATCAAAATCTCCACATCGAATTCTCATCTTTTAAATGTTCAAGTGCTAAAATAATAATGTTCCCATTAACTAACGCGCCTCTTGAAGAGTAGCAGTTGTGCAATTAAAGATTAGAGACTACATTCATCTATTTATGAAATCGTAATCTGCTTACGTATATCTACCCTATAAAAATAGTGGAGAAAAGATAGAAGCAAAACCAACTTATCAAGAGAAAGATAAAATGTTGGTCTGGACAAAACTCAAAGGATATCATGGAAAGGGGAAATAGAACCTCAGAATAGATCAATGTCCGAGGAAGTTTGTTTGCAATTTAACTAGATCAGCATTTCACTTTCATGCTCATTTTGGGAAAAAGTAATGTATACGTGAGGTAAACAAGAAGTCTACCGCAATGCATAAATTCATGCAATTGGTACCTGGTACTCTGGAAGCAGAATTAAGGATGGCTTGGTTGTCTGTACAAGAACCGCATTAATTCTACCAGGATGCATACCAGCGATTAAGCTATGATTATAGGGAAAATTTCAAATGTGTACCCTGTACTATTCATATTTCACACACGAATACCCAGAACTTTATTTCATAACTTTGGAGCTGAACTTTGCAAAACCCATTTTGTTAATAACGACGTTAATATATACTGGATGACTAAAAATACCCTTCTAAATATGGAATGTGACTCATAGTGCTGAAATAAAAAAAGGAAAAAGTAATATTATCTTTTACATGAACCCGTAACTACCCAATCTGAACCCTATCTTTTAGCTTTTAATTTCACTTCTTCAAACAGTTTCCAGCAACCATTATCAGTCATAACTACCCAATCTGAGTTCTAGCATTCTCAAGCTCTCCATTCTCGGCCTTTCCACTCTCAATCCCCATTACAAACACCACTATCGAAAAAAGCCCAATCAACTCATCCTTGTAAGCATTAACCATCATCAAAGCCATCTCAACTCCCAACCTCTCTCAAAATGCATTTGTGCCATCACTAATAGAATTCTCCCAGCAAACATATTAGCCACTGTAAATCAACACCACTGATCTAGTCACTAACACCATCATGTGAGCTATCTCTCTCCATCTTCCTAAGTCAACTTTCTTCTCACCACCACCAGTAGATCTGGCTGTGCTGTCGCCAGACCTGGCCTACAGGCAGCTATCTTGTCCCGACACCAACATCGCATCGCTAGAGCAGATTCACCTTTCACTATTGTGCCAATGGACAAGAATAAAAAATGGCAAACAAACCAGTTCTGGAATTTAAAAGAACTTAAAAGGTTTGTTCATAGGATGAGAAAGCAATTCACTCCTTTTCTCATGCGATAGTTAAACGTTATACAGAAGCTCTCAGAGAAAGACAACAGAAAACTTTGAACACTAGCAGAACGATGAGGACATGGCCTTTGTACAAAACCTTCTGTCTAGAAAGTAGAGACCGAGATCCATTCTACATAAGATGATGTGGATTAGCTTTTTCCCCATACATAAGACTGCTCATCAAAAACCTAGGTCACATCACTAGCAAATCATAGTAGTCAAGAAAAGTTATTAGCAAATTAAATATTTAAACATCTAAGTTGAAGAACCACCAAATATTGACCGCATCATCTAAGCACAAGCTTCTGAACAGATACATAATGGACATAGAAACTAGTGAAAAAGTCTACAGACCTGTTCCAAGTAGTATTTTTCACTTGACCAGCTAACAGGAGGCATCTCAAGTGGCTGGACTCCATATTTCCGATTAAACTTCTTTGGAATCCTCTTGATAATTCGTACTTCATCTCTCAGTGAATCGATAAAATGTTTCATGTTGAATATGTCATCAAAATTACTGCAAAGAGAACTCCAAGTTAAATTGTACTCAAAACTCCTATAAAAAGATTGATGAGTCAAAGATATCCTTTAAACTACTAAGGAATAATTAATTAGTTTTGAAATCTCAAAGCAGCCATGATAAAAGGAAGTACAGATTTTGAAGTGCAATGAATATACCTAGGATCAGCCCAGAAAGATTTTTTATCAAGCTCTGGGACAACTAATGTAAGATTTAAAAGCCGAGCAACAGTCACCATGTCACAGATCTGAAACACCATTCTCGCCAAGTTATTATCTTAACACAGTAAGTGTATCCACGAATAAGAAAGGAAATAAAATAAATACCAACCGCAGCACGCATTTGGTTTAAGCCCCCATTGCAGGAGACTATAAGAAAGCCATTACTTGTATAGTTCCCTGCAAATTTTCCAGTGTCAAAACACCTAATTTTGCCAACACAAGAAAAAAAAAAAGAAAGCACATAAAAGAAACCTGCTATAAAATTATAGTATTCGGTATTCCATATAACTTAGAATGCAAGAAAAAGACACTCCACATCATAGTGATCACACACTTGCTAAGTCAATACTTAATCGTGATATTTGAATTGTCACCACATAATATGAAGTTGTAAATGAAAAAACAAGAGACAGATGTGCTGGGTTTCACTAGGTAACTCCCATTTGGAGATGAGGGACAACACAAAAAGATATAAAGAAATTGCATCAGTCAGCAACTTGATCAAGCACCTGACAAGCTGGCACAGTTTCAATGGTGAAAAACCTTGAATCCACAACTAACTAAACTCCATAACAAGTGTCTTTTCATTTCCTGATAGGGCAACTTAGTTTAAGTTTACTTTCTGGAAAGAAAGCAAACGGAGCTGTGACAACCTGCAATAGGTTCCTACTGGATCCAAAAGATACAAACAAACAGGTCTTGGAATTTGTAATATAACTTTCCAAACCATGATTGCATGCATGCCACTCATAACTTTATTTTTCCATTATAGTACTAGTTATACAAATGATACACTCAGTTTTGGACATAATACCCCAGTAGTGATCAGCATTTGGCAGCACCGAGTTGACTGTAGAGAATAACAAACTCATGGCTACCTAAAACTAACTCCCTAGCATCACATGCTCTCTTTAATGATCTAATCCAAACCTTGAAAATGCAAAGATTGACTCAACACTAATATAAGGTCACTTATGAAAGCAAATCATCTTAGCTGAATTAGTGAAAAAGAACATTAACAACATTGCTCAGCTCTTACTTCAATCACTGAAACTGTCTCACTCTCACCTACTTCCAGTTCCATTCAAGCCTCAATTGTCTCAAAACATAATTCTCAAACTCAAAGCAACAAAAACCTCATCCATGACAACAAACACATGTAAAACATGACATGCAACAAGGAACTCACTTGCCGGAGGAAGAGGTGGAGGCGGTTGCACAGCCTTCTCGACATTGAGTGGAATTGGACTCAACACGGCTACCCGATTCGATATCCCTGCGAGCAACCGTGGATGCCATAGCCCCCCAACAGCCACCAGCTGAACCACACAGGTCCAGAGCAAAATGCTCGTGCACACGCGAACAAACCATACCTGCAACCGCGTCCGCGGGATCACCACCGGCCCCGGAAGCTTATCACACCTCACCTGTACACCACCGTCAGATCTAACCTCCATTTCTCTGCCCCACACCTCATCGCCGTTTCATTGAACCTCCTCAACACTACTCCGTCTCCTTCACCGCCACACTAAACCCCAATCACCCAAATTCAATGCCGCAGCAATGGCCGCGAAACCCTAGCTCGGGAAAGACAGAAAAAACGAACGATCCGCTCCAATCGGCAAATTGAGCCCTAAATCTGGAGGCAGCAGAAAGAAACTGAAGAATGTGACTTACGTAGCTTCAATTGGTTGCACGATTTTTGAATCAGATCAACAAATTACTGAAACAGAGCACACTCATGACAGAGAGAGATACTGAGGAAGAGAGAGAGGGAAAATAAATAAATATAAAAACAAAAGTCTCACCATACCCAGAATAGCACAACCGTCAAATTGGATGCTTTTGGAGCTAACAAAAAGTGGTGTTTTTCTTGCTAACTTTCTTTCCCTGGAAAACTTGTGTATTCTTTTTATCTTTCTTTCCCGGAAAATGGTCCTGATTTTCTTACTTCTCTTCCTGGAATCTGTGGTGATTTTGTGATTCTGGAGAATGAATTGAATGAGGGATGGGTTTAGGTACATTGAATTGAATGCGTTGGAGGTGTTTTTGGTAAATATGGGATCAAGATCCTTCTGTTCTGGAGACTCCGATTGTTCCTATGATATTTAATTAATTTTGTTTAATTGGTCCACTTTTATTTTTAACTTTGGGGAGGCAAGGATAATGACATTTTAAACTTTTTCTAATACTAGGATTTTGGTGCCAACTCTCATGTGCCATGTATCTTGACTTCGACATGCCCTCAAATTTGTACCAACTTTGAAAATAATTATAAATAAATAACTTTCTATCAATTTTGGGCATCGTCCATTTGTGAAGTGCTTAGTTAAGTAGTGGAGGAGTTTACAAAACATTTGGTTAAGCGATGTAGCTCAAGTTATGCAAGCTGATGAAAAGGACGTCAATGTCTTCAGATGAATTAAGTGAGTTAGTGTTAAAAAGTCTCGGATGCAAAAACGATAGTTTTCAAAATAATGTTTGAGATTGATATATTTCAAATGTTTCAAGTTATTCATACTGAATTGGTGGTTTTCAGTGCCTTTGATCTTGTGATTTTTCACTTAAGCAACTTGTTTAGGCGATTTGACAGGTTTGTTTTTTTCTTTTCCCTCAAAAGTTTGTGAATAGAGCGGCGTCTACATTAGTTAGATTATCTAATTTTATGTTAGACGTTGTTATTTGGAATGAAAGTGTCCTCCCAAATAGTATCAAGTATGTCTCTATTTTCAAATTTTAAGTAATAAAATAATTTATTGTTAAAAAAATTACACTTAAGTTTATTATTTCATTCCATCAATTATTTGTATAATAAAATGTTCTATTAAAAAATAAATTAAAAGTAAGTTCGTTCGCATGCTAAAAACGACCATCTATATTATATTCTCCTTCTTCACATTAAGGTTTCAAACAATGCTACCTCCTTCGGGCCACTATTCTTCGATAAAATTGTTTCAAATTTTCTAGTCAACGGCGGCCCATAAACATATATTAGTAGTATATATTTAGGTAGGTGTCTTTTAAAAAACAAATTTCTCATTTATATAATGATTTATTGTTATGTTGACAATCGTTAAAATTATTATTTTTTTATATGTTTACAAATAATCTCAAACAAGTACGAAGAGCATGATGGAGACGTTGTCGATCAACAAGTAGTTAGTTGGGATGTGGAGCAGAATTTGCAAGAGTATTTGGCCGAGGTGGACACACTTTCAAGTTGTTCAAGTTTTGCATGTTAGATGAATGAAGACAATATCTCCAAACTAATTAAGTAAGTTGATGCTAAAATGTCTCAAGTAATAGAAACAATGATCATTCAATTAATATTTGATATTGACATATAATTACATGTATAAAAATTTATTCATTTTGTATGAAAGGTTTTCCATGCATTTGGTCTTGTGATTTTATTATATAAACAATACGACATTTAGTAAGTTGTTGTACGGATTGAAATTCGGCCCAATAAACAAATGATTAACGTTTGACATCAAATTATTAAATCATGCTATACAAAATCAAATGTACAATTTTAAAACACATATATAGCATTCCTCTGCCCGCATTTAGGTTTAGACAAAACATTTGCACGTGTACCTTAGGTTTCTCCGAATATAATTAGATTATCGTACGCAAAAACTGCTCATAAATTGTTGTAGTCATCGTCGTCCAAGTTTCGTCGGTGCCGTCTGCAATCCACAACATCTCTATAAATTGAATTGCAGTTATTGTTCCAAAAATTGCTTTGGCAACAGATTTTGTAGTTGGGGACAAATATGTGTGGACTACATTTTTTGGTTACCAAACTTGGGCCAATAGAAAAGACTTTCATATATGTTAGTCTTGGTTCATCTCAATTATGTGTATTAACATATTCGATCAATTTTTTTTTATTTTTATAAATAAGATTGTTGTCTCGTGATCTAAAACTAATAAAATTGATACCAACAGTTTTTAACTTCCCGTTAGAGCTCACAAGTATTGAAAGTGAACGAGACGGGTCCTGATGGCCAGAACCATGACATTATGAGCAACGGAAGAGGCGCCACTGCACGACGCCTCCCCACTTGGAGAACATCAAGACGAGCATTCATCGGGCTTGTATTTTCTCACTACAGATCCATATATGCGGTTCTTCTTGTTTTGAGTGTTAATAAATATTGACACAATCCTCGTACAAAAGAAAATAACTGCAACAATAATATTAGTATTTGTTATAGAACCAATCTTCAGTTATATCATTTATAATTTTGATATTGATTATATTATACTCCAACAATGTTAGCTACAACCATATGAATTTGCGTGAAACAAAAAGTTAAACAAACCACAAATATACATTGTACATTACCTCGTCCCTAGTCTCGGGTACATCATCCTCACACTCATCCATCAATATGAGGCTCGGCCGCAAACTCGCGGTTGACAACTTTAAGTCGTTTTATCATACTCAAACTAATCCTCATTTAAGGGTAAGTCATAGTTAAAACTCAACCATCTCTTCAGGAGTATGTTGAGCGGGAATCGAACGCAAGTACACTTTCTAGTCACGTAGTCTGTGTAGTCAACTGCGCCACTATACTTTCGGGTTATGTTGTTATAGTTTTATTTGTGACTTATTTTAACTTTAAAACATTTTGACTTTATTTTATTGTAGTATGTTCTTTTTTTCTTTTTTTTCTATAAACAATCGGTACCTTTTATTAAGAGACCAAGATAGTCAAAATAAAAGTACAAAGAGTTCCGAGAAAAAACACAAAGAGAACCCGAGCAAAAGGGACTACAAACTATCCAAACAAAGAGCATTTGAGTGCCATAAAGAGAGGGAAAGTGACGGGAAGGAAGCCGGAAGCGAGCTTGATGCGAGAGCTAGGCACATACCTTATATCCTCGCGAAAGTGTCCGATGTTGGATTATTTATTCAATTTTGTAGATTAGCATTGTTTAATTATTGACACACATATTATGCGATCTACGTTTGTAAAATTACCGAACTGTTTTAATGGAATTAATCCGTATTAATAATAAAAATACACGAATAAACTGTGATAGGTAAGGTTTATTCATT
>JAYMTE010000537.1:0-17469 GCA_036897545.1 Pelargonium fulgidum
GGTGCAGAAAAATTTCAATGGAAGTGGATGTTAATTCAATAATTTATCTGTTTTATAAATTATCACCTGTGAAGAACTTTGATCATGGAGTGCAATGACCATGCATCAAATTAAATTTTGAAGATTTCATGTTGTTTCATGTCAATAGGCAAACAAAGCATGTGACATAAATTTGTTATTCTACTTTCTCATGTTGTAGTTTTTTCTGAGTCTTGTGGATGCTTCATCTTTACTTCTGTAATTGTATTTTGAAGAAGAACAAATGTGAGGTTTTTATGTTGGTACAAATTAATGATCAGTAGGATTGATAGTTGAATATGATTCGTTGCAATTTGTTAATGTACTCAAGATCGGAAGATGTCAATGCTTCGATATGTTAGTTCAAGACATACTATCTACTGTTGATGAGCCCAATAATATAGAATTTGTGTTTTGTAAGAGGTTGGATGTGAAGCAATAGGAATATTTTGAACCATTTCTCATCTTCTACTCCCATTGTCCCATAATGAAGCAGGAACTAAAAAAATGACCCATAGCATAGTTGTTTTGTCATATTATTATATTCAGCAAACGTACAAATATTGAGACTCGAACTTGAGATCTCGAGGGAACAAGTGAAATCAATCGCTTGGCCTACTAAGCAGTTGTTTTTGGCATAGTATTAGCATTAGTGGCCAGCTGAGATGAGCACTACCTCAACTCACCACCTTCCCTCACATAACCTAATAATTGGAGCTTTGTTTCCTTATATGCCTTGTGGACCAAACCCACCTCCCAAAAAGCCAAAACCGGAGAAGTGATAAAGATAAAAGAGAGCTGGAAAGAGTATTAATGTTAGGCACATTACAGATATTCATGTTAAACCAAATGAAAGATAATAAAGATGTGGCAACAAATGTGGGAAATCAATGAATGATTCAAAGCTTTTTACCCTTCAACTTTAAGCTTTATCTCAGAGACCGAGAACGTAAAATTTTGGATGCATATGATATTATAGTGCAACAACAAGACCCACCATCACCTAATTAACACTCTACATTCATAATTGAAAATGAAATTTAATCTTCGACCTAATAAAAGTCAAGAAAGGTACAAATCTAGGGACAAGTTCATAAAGAATCGTCTGCAGAATGTGTGACATTACAAAATTATATCCTAGACAGGACACTAATGCCACTTTATGTACAAAATATTAGAAATTTTCTGCCTACTACTCTATCGTTATATAGAGAAACGAATGACACATTAATCACGACCAAATTTTACAGGTTGAAATATAATACTATGGAAGCTACGAGCTAGTTAATGCAAGGGTAGGAAATAAAAACCGACCAAAATATTAGTTTCAAAATTAAAGCCTATCCTTAGCATGCAACTATAGTTCTTAATGAAAAAGAAAGAATGCACCTACCAAAATTTTCATTTAGTATTGCTTTGAACTATGTTCGGTCTTTTTCCAAAGACACCGTCAATGCTTCCTGGACCATTCTCCACTCTTTCCACCAGTTTTGTACTCAAGTTTTACATCTGTCATCTCGATTTCCTTAGAGGCAGCCTTGCACATATCGTAAACAGTTAGGCCGGCAACAGTTACAGCAGTCATTGCTTCCATCTCAACCCCAGTTTTCCCGGTTGATGAGGCTTCCCCTTCTATTCTTACACTGAAGTCTTTAGGATTCAAAGTGAGATCTACACGAACATGAGTTAGGCTGATATTGTGGCAGAGCGGGATAAGATTGCTAGTCTGCTTTGCCCCACTTATCCCTGCAATTTTTGCCACGCTAAGGACATCTCCCTTGGTCATCTGGTTTGCTGAGACCAAATCAAACACATTCTTGCCTAGAATTATTTTGCAACTGGCAATGGCGGTTCTCTTACTGGACACTTTGGGAGAGACATCAACCATTTGGGCTTCTCCTGTACTACCAACGTGCGTCAAACCAAGTTCATTGCATCCATTTTCTTTAGCCACTAGTTGTGGTTCTTGAGCTATGGAACTATTGCTTGCTGAACTGGCAAACCCATCTGGTGGAGCTTCACCAAAGACTGATTCCATTTCCTGAAACAAATGAATGATACATACTAGTGCTACATACATATATAATATCTTGAGCAAGAAATATAACATTTCCGATGCTAAATCACAGAGTGAGAATTTAACCAATTTTCTTGAGAATAGGTGAGACCCTTTGTTTGCTCATTTATTAGATTGATCTAACTAATTAATGTTGATTATAGGAATTGATTTTATATTTCTTTGTCCTAGATATAGTATGTTAATAATACAGTCGGAATTTCATAGGCCAACATTAAAGACAAGCCAAAGCTAATTAGCCCTAGAGCTTCTTTGGTAGGCAGGCAACAACGACAACTCAATCATTTTTCCAAACGAAGTTGGGATCGGTTACATGAATTTTTTTTGCAAAATTCTTTGGATATTTCTCATTACTTCTTTCCATGTTAAGTTCGATCTATCCTTACTCCCTTTAGTTTCACTAGTCTAATATTATGTTAGGAATTCGTCTACACAAAGAATCCATGATGTCATACTCCACTTAAACTATCATTTATCAATTTTAGTACTAGAATTCTTTTGAAATACAGATCCGAGGTAACTAAAATGATAACTTATCACAACTTCCTTACATTCTACCATAACTGAACCTCTACTCATTCCCTATTCTTACTATGATCACACTTAATATATTCACTTTAAGGTCCTACTATAAAACCCTCAAATTCTAATGATTTATTCATCTATCTAATTTGGCAAAATCCCAAATCTACTCTCATTAACCCTCATTGGATTTCATCTTCAAGAGATCTTGTGAGCACATGTATTACTAAGTAAAATAATTTTGTGGGGGGGTGGTGTTTATTAAAAAGACCACTTGAAGTGAGCTTAAGCCCAAAGCACCCATTTTGAGCTCACAAAGCCAGCGATTTTGGTGCTTTTCAATTAAGACTCATTATTACTTTACATGTACCCCAATTTAGGGTATATTAACTAAAAATATCTGCATCCTAAATTCCTAAACCTTTCATACGAAGAAGAGGAATATATATACTAGATCCAGAACACTTGAATGATTTGGTTTACATCAAGTATAGTCGCACCTTAAAGGGAAGATATTTCATACGTGATATGACCTACATATTCTACTAGATGGTCAAGAGAGCAAGCCCATTTGCACCTCAACATATAATTCTAGAGCAAAATGAGGAGGATGAAGATGAATGGATTGAAGATGGTTCATCAAATGAGAAAGATAACACTTATGATTCAAATGGTGATTTTACCTCTCTTTTTGATGATGAGGATTCATAAGTTTAATTCCCACATAGTTAAAGATGAACACATGGAAACCACTACTAACCACAGACTATATATTATGTATTCAAAGATGAGGACTTGGAAACCACTACTAACCACCATCTTAACATATATAAATACAATGGACTATAGTGAGGAAATAGCACTTTTTAGCCTTTTGAAATGCTTGTTGTGTCTTACAAGGTGGAAGAAAACTCTTAAGAAGGAATGTCATACACGCCTCAAGCCTGCTACTTTTTGCTCTGATTCATTGTATTTGTTTCCATGATTCACAATATTTTCAACAATTACTATAAAAGATCTATTTGTGTGTGTGTGTGTGTGTGTGAAAGTCTAAACAGGAAGGGAACTTCTTCTAACAATGTTAACATGAATTCAAGCTTCATCATCATTTCTATAGCTGAATTTGAATCATTCATTTCCTTTCAGAGGAGCACTAGAGTACTTTTCATAGATCATCCTCTCCTATAACCATGTTAACAATCCCTCTGTTATAAGCAAATCCTAGAAAAAACTGCCTGTCCACGTAGAAAAATCATTACAGTTTTCTAGTCATTAGATGGTAGCACCAATCAATTTTGGTGGAGAAGGTCAAGTCCATTTTGTATTATATATCGAAATCCCATTTCATATCAAGCAACATACTAATCACCAAATGCCATTAACTACACCAATTAGATTTAATTTAAAATAGAATCACAAACCTTATTAAACTCAGCAATAGCACTAGCAAAATCATGGGTGTTGTTGCTGCTGAAGAACTTTCTAGAGTGTGGAAATGTCAGCACAAGTCGTCGAAGAAACATGGTGTATATGAAAGAGAGATTGTGCTACAAGTCAACTGCAAATGATGAAAACGGGAAAAAAGAAGGTAAAATATTGGAATGAAAGCAACTGCAACATAAATGATGAATGTACAAAACCAATTACATCAATACACTCATTGTTATTTGTACAGTTACAAGAACCCATTGAGGCATTTTCACAAACAGGTGGAGGGCAATACCTCAAAAATGTGAGCAAAAACAGTAGGAATAAGATTTGTCCAAGAGGAAAAGTTGGATAACCGAAAAATTAGGAGCTGGGTTTCAATTACTTACAAATTTGCAGGATTTGCTCTGAGTCTTGAGAGTATGGTTGGCCTGAAAATTGAGGTTTTTTTTTTTGAACGAGGTCCAATACTCGCTGGAGTAGTATGAATTTCTCTCACCATTCTTATAGATATGAGACAATGAGAACGACGCCGTGTTGTAGTGGATGCTGCAACAAACCGAAAGCTCTCTGACCACGTACACAACCAAATCATATTAAACGGTCGTGCTAGAGTACATGGGCTATAATCAATTTACTGGAACATCTTTTCATTAGTTGAGTGGTTTAAAACAAAGTCTCGTATTGGAGCCATATTTAAAGTGATTGATATATTTGTAGGGTATGGAGTATGGACCCATGAGATTACCAATTTTCCATTTTCCTTTTAGTACAGTACGAACCAATTGAACCAATTGAGACCACTTTAAATTGTTTTCATCCGACCTATACAGAGCTTGAGTATTCTGCAATACCCCGAGTAGTTGGAATCCAGCAGTCGCCTCTGATGGTGGTCACGTGAAAGACGAGAAAAAAATTCCAACAACGAAGGCGGATAGGAATCGCAAAAATGTCAGGAACAAAATAATTCTTCCCAATAAAAGAAATAATTTGTGTGTTTCTTAATCATTCATAAAGTTCAGATATATATACAAGTTGCTCAATAGTAAATAATGTCGGAATATGCACTATTTGAGCTTGACACTAATTCGCCTAATTTCGGGATATACACAATTCCTAAACTATAAATCACCGTGTATTTAGCCACAATTCACATTTCCCCTCAAAATCAGACATCCAAATTTGAAGAATTTGGAGATAAAATCATGCTTACCGACAATGTCACGATTGCTGCGACAGTACTTCTAGGCACAAACCTTACAACTAATTCCTAACATTATGCATCATAATTAAAATCATGCTCAGAAGTCTCCTACTCTTTCTCTTGTTTCGCCGAACTGCACGGAAGAAATTTGGTTTGTTAGACACATTAACATTAAAACAATAAAAAGATCAAGAATAAAGCTTGTGAAAGAAAGACTTAGTAACGAGCTAAAATTCAAAAGCAAACATAGCGTATATGTACCCTCCAGTAAAAACTAAAACTCAATTGTCACTACTTCGCCAAAACAAACACTTCCCTTTCAGCTCATAACAGACATTCGTGCATCTCAGCTGCCCATGGAACACATCAACAACTGCAATGTGTCTTTGCATCAATCACAGCATATGCAAACAACGCTCGTGTATCGTTTTCACATATACATACTATCATCAGCTCACCACTTTCCATCTCTTGGGGTATGAATCCCACCATTGCCCAGGTTTATGGAGAGTATGTATTGCGGGAAGGTGCTACTGCTAAATCTTTATTTTAGTAACGCAGTGCGCTCACCATTATATCAGAGATTGTTTCCTTCAAAGTTCTTCCAAATTTCACATCAAAATTATGTAATATCCAACAGCAACAGCTATCCTACAATGCAAATGACCACTTACATGCATCATCACCTCTCTAGATAAATCACCCACCTTCGTGTATATACATCTTTTAAAAAGCTCACATTCATAACACCAGAGGCACAATCAACTTCAAGTTTGAAATAACATCTACCTCCAACTCTTCAATGCACAAGAGAAATAAATGATTGCAAATTCTTGATGTAACTAAACAAAGCGAACTATGCACACAAGTTGCAATTATGTTCACTCCTTGTCTCTTCTGTACTATGTTCCAAGTGAAATACCTGTATAATATTATACACCAACAGATAAAATTAACCTTTTCAACTCCAAAAAAGAATGCACTACACTATGATTTTCATAGATTGATAATAGAGTTGCTGAGTCCCATTTTCAAATGATCCAATAAAGCAGGCACACCACCTTCCCTTCACACCAAGAATTAACTTGCTAATTTCCACTCTGTATAAACACTTCAACATTACTCTGTGCCAAAATAAGTGTCTTGTATTCCTTTTTAAAAAAATTAGGGAAAAGTTAGTGGTGGATATTTCCACTTGTCACACCATGTGCATGTCTTGTAACAAACTCAATTTATTCTAACTAACTTAAAATGAATATATTATTCGTAATTCATGCCTAACAAACTTCCTAAAAAGGAAAGAGAACACTCGCTTTGGTAAAAAAATTCAAGAGAAACAATACAATCATTTTGGAATCGAGAGAGAAGTATAATTCAACCAGATATCACCCTCGCTCTCCCATCTTTCATGGTAGCACTGGCACATACTAACATAGTCACTTGGTACCAACCATAATTACTAAGTCCTGCTCATTCCTGCAGTGACCTTGAGGGCTCCAATAAACCAAATTGCCTCGTACCATCCCATTTCACATGCTATAACCACTAACAATTAACAAGAAAAATGAGACTTACTCAAGCATCGATATTATACTTTTGGCTTCTCTCACAGCCGAACTAACTGCATAAAGTATCATCTTTTTAACCTGAAAAGGAAGAAAGGCCAGAAAATGAGAATATTGGTAACAGCATGCTAAAGCCTACATAATACTGATCCCTCTAACCCACTTAGTATAAATATTTTGACTCGTTCTTTCACTGTATAATATATCTACATAAAAAAAAAAATAAAAAAAAAATCTTGTCCTAGATGTGAACCTTTTCAGTCTACTATTCATTTTCTAGCATGAACTTATTAATTTAGATCTAGTGCAAATACATTGCAGAATCTACTTTATTTTCTCAACAACTTCCCCAGACCCCACAACAGTTGAAGCCTCATGCACACCCTCTTTTTTAGAATAAACAAATAAGATTCAGCAGACAGGATCTGAATGAGACTAGCATGGAACCTCAATCAACACAAATAAATCTTTATGTGAGCATTTGGCAGCCTTTCAGTAGTAGTATGCATGAACATTCACTATCCATAACAATGATAAAATAAGTTAGTTATTCTAAAATATCCCATACTATTTTGAAGTGAATATATAATGACGATGATAAGGTATGCAAGGACAAAGAATAAAGAGACATTGAAATAAATAAATACCTCCAGTTTGTCTTCCTTGGCTCTATGGTTCTTGGGAAGCAAACGGAATTCTTCAGTTAACCGAATGCACTCTTCAATATTTTCAGGAGAAACAAAGTCAAGTGCCACCTTTATGCAGGACTGAGAAAATGAAACAACATATTAAGATATAGCTATTTACTAATTTATTTAAATATCACACACACACACATACACACACATGGATAGATGGTGAGTTATATTCAGGTATTTAAGCTTGGTTGAAAGGTACTTCAACCACAATTCACCTTTACTTTCCCCTTTTTTCTAGTTAATTTTTAGAAGTTAACCTTTCCACACAAAAGTGACTCAAAGATAGTGTTCCCATCATAAGCTTATAATGATTGCAAATGAATCAAGACAGTGTTTCAAAGATGACACAGGCTTATTACACATACAAACCAGAAAAAAGGCATATCAAGTAAGTTCACCAAGATTCCCTTCAGTTCTTCGAATTACCTGTCTATTTCTCACTTGATGAGGGCATCCCGCAGGAATAAAAACAGCCTCACCAAGGTGTTGCTCAAAAGTCCAAGGTTCTATATCTGCACAGAATA
Source organism: Pelargonium fulgidum (assembly GCA_036897545.1). NCBI lineage: Eukaryota > Viridiplantae > Streptophyta > Magnoliopsida > Geraniales > Geraniaceae > Pelargonium > Pelargonium fulgidum. Next base: position 8,037 of record JAYMTE010000537.1, read on the forward strand.
TTTTAGAATTACAACAACATTGCATATATGCCTTAACACAGAAACCTGTGGAGGAAACCTTACTAAATTCCTCCTTCAGTTGTCTCTTATGCCTTTCATTCAAGAACAGAGTTTGATCATGAATAGCATGAGTTACCTATAATAAACAAAATGTAAGTAATACAACTCTTCTCAGAAAATATAGCTAATAATAGCAGTAACACCACTCACAGAATCAATAGGAAGATTATTTATGTGGCGAAATTCCCTCTTATGCTTTTCCAAGTACTCAACCAACTTAGGTACATCCTGCCTCCGGAAGATGTCCCAAACAGCACCACCATGAATTAACATATCAATATTTTCAGGATAACCATCTGCTGGTTTTACATTTGACTTCTGACATGTTGGGTCATTAGCTCCATTTATACCCGCGGAAAAGCTTCTTTCAGCAGCATCCTTGCAACTGGAAAAAGAGTATATTTTCTCTTCAGATTGCTCCACATTCAGTCCTTGTTGCTCGGTAGAATTACGTTTCCCGTTGTCACCCTCTTCCATGAGAATATCTGTCTCACGGATGATGCCACACCTCAAAGAATTGCATTTTTTCACTTCAGTCTGCTGGTCTATAATCTGAAGCTTTGTATGGTGCATGTCAAGAAACTTTGCACTAATATTCGGCCTACATCTGGGGGATTCTGGAGATTCCAGAACAGAGAGTGATTTAGTTTCACCCGGAGTCTCGTCTATTCCTCCATAGAGCTCAAGCAAGTCCCCAGCCGCATATTTCTTCTGCATTCTTTTTATGCTTTTCTGTTGCCAGGGAGCATACTCCACCTTAGTAGTGTGGGTCAGTACATTTACCTAAACCAGAAAAGTTGGCATTAGAGTCCAAAAATCAGACAGAACATTCTCCGAGAATCGCATGATTAGAGAAAGTTGCGCCTTGGGACTTCCATAGATTATCTTCACTTGCATACTTCTCAGTTGAATCACCAACAACCATTTGACAAGTGGTTTAAGTTGCTTGGTCCCTTTAAGGTCTTAGGCTCAAGCCTCCCTTTAAGTTTTTGGTATTGAGTATAAAAAAAACTACACAGTTGAATCAAATGGCCTGAGGGCAAGAACATCGGCGTCTAATTGATGACTTTGGACTTTCATAGGTTCTTTGTAGCTAATTTCCATTATGCATAATGCATGAAAAGGTCAAAACTAATGATAATTTGGACTCATGGTTATTGATATCTGACCTCAACTTATGAATGTTCTGTGGGAGATTAAAAAAGATTCTTGAGCATATACAGTGTAGTGTGGTCAAAAAGAGTGAAGACAGGAGATAAAGACTCGTGACTTCAAAATGAGGAACAAAAGATACTAACATAAAATCAAGCGAAGGGGTCAAAAAGAGTGAAGACGAGAGATAAAGACCCATGACTTCAAAAAACAACTACGAGGAACAAAAGATACTAACATAAAATCAAGCGAAGGGGTGAAAAAGAGTGAAGACGGGAGATAAAGACTCATGACTTCAAAAAACAACTACAAGGAACAAAAGATACTAACATAAAATCAAGCGAAGGTACGACCGTGGGCACTTTACCTATCAAGAACTTTGTAGTACATCATAAAAATCAAGGGAGCAATGCAGCAAAAGTAACTACCAAAAATTGCTATAATGTGAGGTTGTTTTCCTAAAACAATTGGAGCATTGATTAATTGAGCAATCAATAATACGTTATACTGGCAAAAGTTTGAAATTAAGCCGAGAAAGAACAACACTTTTGACTTATTAAAGATAAACCGTTTTCCTCTAATTTGAAATACGTGATATTCGGATATTCCACCATTCATTTTATCTTGTTGACCTTTTGGACAGATAAGCAAATCTAGTCTGCAATGTCAAGCAATAAAAGGGCATAGCTGGAGTCACAAGGACACATCATTTAAATTTATTTGATACTTGAGACCTGTTATGGATTTGGTTTGGGGAGTGGGATGCATATGTAACCCACATACAATGGACAAATGAAACAAATATATGCAATCCATTAAGTTCACTCTAAAACATTGTGGAGATTCAATTCTAAGTTTAGTAGAATTAGGAAAGATGTAAGTGAAATTATGAAATATATTGTATTTAAGAAAATTTAGTTTAATTTCCTAGTCTAGCTTATTTCCTATTTCTATTCTTAATCTCCTATATAAAGGAGTTTATCTTGTACTAACTATCACAATTCATTCACATCAATGAGACAATTTCTCTTGTTTCTAACAGACATCTTCCTGTTTTAAGTCAATAGCTTTCTAATCTCCACAATCACAATGTCAATGGCATGTTGTACATGCAGGGGTCATTCTATTTAACCATGAATTCTGTTTCGGTCACTGTCCTAGTGAATGACAACACCAGATTAAGTATCAGCTGCAACTATTCATTTATCTGTATATAAATCAAGTTTCATGAACAAGAGGAATAAGATATTATGATGTGTTCGTTGGTCTAAAGAAGGGATCTCTGTAAGTTATCTGTAAGTTAATAGGAATGATGGAAGATTTTCTGGTGTTAAACAATTACCATCTCTGTAAGTTATCTGTAAGTTAATAGGCATGATGGAAGATTTTCTAGTGTGAAACAATTACCGCATCAGACACATCGCAATGGAGCTTTGTCACTGAATCACCTCTACCAAGCTCTTCAGGGAACCCATATGCAATATATGTTTTGGGTCCCAAATCAGGTTTCAGTGCACCATGGGGAAGTTTTGTAGCAAGGTTTAAACACCCTGATATTGGATCAGTGTAACAGTTGTAGGGGAGAGCAGAAATATACTCAGCACCATGTCTAGGTAATCGCTCCTCAAACATAGTTGAGGGGGGCCAATCTTTCAATTTCAACATCTCTGGCCACCCACCTTTGTGCATGCGGCCCTCTACATATCCCATGAAGAATTGGTGCATATTGATCTCTACCTATAAAACAATAAGATGGTAGATTCTCATAGCTGCGTATGTGCAGAACTCTTTTTCAAATGCCAATCACAAACAGAACTACAATAACTTAAATAACTAACCTCACACCAATCCAGACAATCAATAGCCTTCACGCTTCGTGTTTCCTCTTCAAACTTTACTTTGGAGCCAGTTTCTCTAAAAGCCCTCCACATGACCATAGGTTCCCAGCTAAGACCAGATGTTTTGTCAAGAACATATCTGACAATTACAGGTTCACCCCTCATCCAGTGCTTCTGAAAATGTTCAATTTCATTATCAGTCAAGTCAAGAGCATTGGGGCAGTACAAGAAGTTATCAAGACTGTTCTCCCTGAAAGCTGCCTGCCTCACTTCTGAACTTATATTGTACTCTTTGCAACCATTTTGACAGCATGATGGACACCCTTGAGAAAAATCAAAATTGGGCAACTGAAAATGCAGATTAAGATCCTCAGCATTCTTTAACAGTTTTGTGATCCAATTGGCCTTAAAGATGCGCCTTAATTCAAGTGCTGAAGCACCGCAACCTCCACATTCTTTTGGAGGGCATGGAATGCTACCATCAATATTAGCTACCCACTTGGGACAGCGAAAGAGCTTGTCAACTTCAGGATCATTAGCAACAGACCCCACATGCTTCTCCAACCCATGCAATTTCCTCTTTGCATTAGTTTTTCCGTCACCATCTTTAGCTTGAACATGAGCTCTCCCTACAAACGGTGTATGGGATGTTTCTGCTTCCTTACCTCCAGGTTGGTAACCGTCTCTCAGCTCACGGCAACAAGTTAGACACAATTCATAAGAACAGTCTAGATTGGGGCAGTTTCTATAGAAACCAACAATGGATGTGTTGCAGTTATCACTATCATATAAAAAGAAGAAAAAATCAAAATCAAAACATTTAAAAGTTAGCATTTATAAGATAATGCATAAACATATTATGTCCAGCAAATAGCACACCGGCTATATCTACAACTATGATACCTCAACACTATATTACAATTTAGTTTGATAAAAGTCACAAACACCTTTTCTTGACTACAAAAGCATGGATGTACTTTCCTGCTCCTAGTATTATGCAGGGAATTGTAGTTTGGAATGCTGAATTTCATTATTGAAATCAATTTAGGATGATATAATAAAAAACAGGAGAAAGAACATGTATGATACCAGTAATAAAGAAACCCATAGACCATCTTTCAATAACATAAGTAATAAGCTATAGCAGAGGACAACTGATGACTCTTCAATGTAGAACAAGCCACCACCTCACCTACTTATTACAATGCAGACATTGCTTCATAAATAACCACAGGGCACAAGCCATAGATCTCATCTCCACAGTAACAATGAATGCGAAGGAGTAAAACAGTAGCTGGAAAAGTCTTGGGTAGGATCACCAAGTCAAAGGTGAGAACTTCCACATGGTGTTGACCTGAAAAGAAGAGATGATAAAGCCGGAGGTGTGACGGTCAAGTCAGGGATGGAACAGTGGGACCCTAAGAAATCAAAGAGCAAGAGTTCCACCCAAGTTGAATATGTATTACCTCCTCTCTACTGAAGAGAGGCTATTTATACTATGTGGGTGTGGAGGTGACAGTTACGGAGTGATGGCGAGCTGGTGGCTAATGGCCTCAAACCTTCCACCAATCAAAAAGGTGACAAGGGACAAAAATACCATTTTGTTACTTTTAGTAGGTAAGATACAAATTCAGTAGCTACCTGCAGCAGCATGTATTGCAACATGCAGCTCATTGGCTTGGTACAGATGTCAGGGTTGGTGGTCATACATGTCAATGGCGAGAAGGATGCTAGAATACCTTGTTTGGATATAACCATTCAGAGACATGGACCTCTCTGCCAAGTAACAAGTAGAGAGGCGGAGGCCTTTTGTTTGACAAGGATGGTTAGTAGGTAAACCAGTTTGATGGTTTCGTAAAGGCCAGCAAGTCAAGGTGGATCGCCAAGAAAGCAGGTTGACCAGGTAAAAAATATTTCAAGCATTATCACAAATGCTTGAAGGATGATTCCCATAGGATCCAGAACCAAATGTTCTAACTAGAACAACTGAAGAATCCTCGTATTCCCCACCATGTGACCAAAAAACATCCTCCTAACATTGTCTGTGTGTGGGTGTGTGTGTGTGTGTTGTCTCAAGGAAAGGAACGCAATCATTCCTACAGTAGCTAATCAATCAGGTGAAGCATGTCACTGCAAGCTCAACATGAATATAAGTTCCTAACAAAAACTCAACTCATCCCAAAGTAACCTCACATCCTTTGAATATGGAAAATAACTATTCATGAGCTTGGACTATTGCATTGGCATATAAAATAACTGTTCCATTTTCCTGGAAATTCTTGCTTGAAATAATTATCTTGGACTGAAACCAACTTGAACATACTATTTTAGTGTTACTGTAGTATGACATGTTAAGATTAGAACATAAGTATAAAAAGAGAATGAATAAAGGTGATAAATAGGTGAAAACAAGAACTGTAAGACCCTAACTTCTACCAGTATATACGCTCGCGAGTTTCAACTCTACTCCTTGTTATATCCCTTTCTGTCAGCTTAACACCTGAAAAGATAAATGGAGTTAGCAAAGAAAACAGGACCTCAAAATAGAGAAAACTTTTTGTCATGTGAGATGACCTTGTATGTTGGCTTCAATCACTAGTTCAGAGTTATACTCTATGTGAATATGCCTGAGAGCAGGCAGAGCTTTACACACCAAGTATTGCAATCGCTGTAATTTAACACTCCTATCCAGTTCTTTACCTGGCTGGAAGAGGAAGAAGAAGAAGAAGAAAGGAATGAATGATTGCTATGTGCCGGAATGAATGAATGCTATGTGACGCTGTCAACATAATGTAGTGGATAATTGAGAGAGAGATGTCATATATACCTTTATAACCAAAACCTCCCGTAAGCAAGCCTTGCAATTGCAATTGCCAAAACAAAATGGACATGCGGTCTCTACTTCCTCTCTAGTTTTCCCTGGGTACCTATTTATTTCACCAACATATGAATTTAATGTTTCAAGCATTGGAACTGTTTCAAGCATATCCATACAAAAGATTTAACGTTCACAAATTCATACCACTTTGCAAGACAGTCAAAGCAGTAGCGCTTCCTACTACAATTAGAACAGGAGACGACACTCCTGTTGCTCCGCTGACATTGATGACACATTGAACTCCCTTGCTCCTTTGTTCTACTGGACTCCTGATAAACAAAGCAAAACTTCTGGACTCATTCAATAATTTCAGTGCCCTTTCTTAACGTAAAAAAGAAACATAGGAAAAGCTATTATTACTAACAATGAAATGATTGATATACCCTGTATTTCATCTTCAGCAACCATCATATAGGAATGACACTTAACAATGCATGTGCATATAGATAACACATGTGAGTTACATTGGAAACCTCTTCCCCTCACCTAATTCTATTATCAACTTAAGGAAAACAGTGGGTACATTGGCAAACCAAGTAAGAATATAATGATAACATCTATTTCAAACAGAAAGGATGCACAAAATAAGTCTATTGGCATCACCATGGATGAAAAAATTAATTCTTCAACTTTTCCCGAAGCTTCCTACAAAACATCATTGTCCTCTATCCTCGACAAATTCTCACAGCAGTATTGCCTCAATCAACAATTTCACTAGTAAATTGCTAATATCCAGCTATCAATTACCTTGATGAGTGAAAATAAAGAGAGCAAAAGCTTAACAATAATGACAGCAATAGCCGTAGCAGGAACCATTTTTAGGCTTTACCTTCTCAGAAGATTCTCTCCCAGCCACAGTACATTGTCCTTCGCCGGAAATACTCTGTTCCCGACCAGAAGTACCTGGTCCTTCATCAGAATCCTCATCCCGATCACCAAACGTTTTAGCTGATACTTTCGCGCATTTTCCAGAATCGCGATTTGCCCTCTTTCTCCGATACGTAGATAACCGAGTCTTTCCCTCTCTCACTAGAAACCGAGCCAATCGAAACTCATCCCCAGTCTCCTTCTCCGATTCGCCACTCACCTTCTTCATTTTCTTCTCCTCCTCCTCCTTCTTCTTGTTTATGTTCACGTCGACAACAAGTCTCATGGAGCTGACGCCATCATCTCCACCAACGGCATCGTCTACATACGTTCCCTTCCCAGTACTCTTCTGCCTATTTTTCTGTAGCTGAAGATAATGCTTGTCGCAGTACGACTTTCCCTGCGCCACGGGCTCGCTGCACCGCCACCTCCCCTGACCGGCACTACGCTTGCACCGGAAATCCGGCGCTGAATCCATGGACGCCGGTGGAATTTGCCGGAGAACCGATTATCTGAATCTCTAATTTGATAGGTTCAACGATACATTTCCTCTATACGAAATTGAAATTTCATTTGAGAGAGAGAGGTGATGAATCATGATGATTAGGACTGCAGATATGGGTGAGGATGATGAAAGGCGTGAGAAGATGACATGGAGAGGAATTAATTTAATTAATTGGCCTCCTAGAGTCCTAGTCATTGGGCCAAATATTTGTTTAACCGAGGTGGGTTAAATAATTTTGTCTCGATTTAGGTTTAGACCACAGTTTGATATTTGCACACATTTAATCAATGTATTAAATTTATTTTATTTTTATTTTAGCTTATCATGCAATTCTGTCACATTACCTACTAGGAACATGCCACCAAGTCAGCTCATAATAGTTGTCACGTGTATATGTCAAGACAAGAAATTTACATTGATGGCAAAGCGCAGCATTTGTTCTTTTTTCTTTGCAATCAGCCACAATTGTGTCTTTTTGAAAGAAAAAATACACATTGTTTAACAATCTCACATCGACACACAAAAAATATTACGAGCTGGCATGTTGACGTGTCCTCATTAGCTGGTGTGACGCAAATTGATCTACGACTGGTTAGGAAAAAATAAATAATAATAATAATTTAATAAAATTGTTAAATGCATGCAAAAACTTCATACAAGACAAAACCCTTGAATTCACATTCTTGCTGGATTTTGTCTTGTATGAACTGTTGTAAACTTTTTATTAATATTAACTAAACTCACTCAACCAACTGCAATTGATTTTCAAGTGTCACATCAGTCTTTGTTGATATGTTGTCACGCTACGTCTGATATAGTATCCGTGCGTGACATACATCAAATATACAAATAAAGTTACAAAGCATTCTCTACACCGTCTTATAAAATGAAGGGGTACATCATACTTTGGGCGCAGGTACGAAACATAAGAGTTATGGTTGGACAGAAAACTGACGATTGCTTAAGTCAAGGCCCTTGTGGCATCTTTATAGTCATAGCTCTCATGTTTTGAAGAAGCAATTCTGGTAGATATGCTTTGTCTGGTTCATTTAATTTATGTTTTTAGCTTGTTTATGCTCTTTCTCTTGTATGTGCGGGTTTTATCAACAAATTTTCGATTCTTTTGTAAATAAAAATAGAATTGTTTGAATAGTGTAACACTGAGGCAGAGGGGTTAAGGAGGCATTCTGATATTTATTTTATATTTCAAAATTCACAGTGACTCAAGCATTGAAGCCTTTCAAGGACAGAAAGCAGATCAAGCAAACATAGATGCACAAACACAGTTTGTGAAGACAATTCAAGACAAATAAAAAAGACCCCCAAGTAAATTCCAAATATGTATGTCTAAGCTCCCATACGAATCATGCAGCGCAGACCCTCTCCTTTGAGCATGTACTCGAATGCTTTGTTGATCTCTGAGAATGGGACACTATATGTCACAAATTTCTCCAGTTCCAGCTCCTGCAACAACCCAACATCAAGCAGTTCAGTTGTGTAACTATGTTGTATACATAGTGCAAGACTTGAAAGTGGTCTATTTAAACTTAATTTGTTTTGGTACCATTTCACCAATCGATGTACTAAATAGATTGCATATATGTACCAGTACTGACCTTATTCATGTATTGTTCGACAACTTTAGGGATATCAGTGCGGGGCTTGTAGTTGCCAAAGAATGTACCCTTGAGAGTCCTTTCTTTTAAGAAGTTCACTGGATGGGTTTTGAATGCGTCGTCTTTGTTTGGCACTCCAACAAGCACAGCAACACCCCAACCCTGCATGTACAACATATTATTACATCAGCACTTATTTTACTCCTAATTCATTTTCTGATTTGTCATGAATCAATAGATGATGTAAAACACAAGGTATGTATATATGTAATTACATCATGGACGCATTCGAATGCTGAGATCATGGCCTGGATGCTTCCATTACATTCCACACTACGATCCACTCCTCCGCCATTCATCTCAGCAATCACCTGATAGCAATGAAACCTCCAATATGAGTATTAGTGCAAGACAAAATTTGTCAAGTGTAAATTGATTGAGATGTTGAACAGGTTTATCATGGTCTTTTGGATTCACAAAGTCTGTCACACCAAAGTTCTTGGCTGTTTTCATGAAC
>JAYMTE010000538.1:0-17453 GCA_036897545.1 Pelargonium fulgidum
TGTTTCTTCTTAGTTTTCTCTTCTTCTTCATTTGTGAGTTCATAGCATTTAGAATTTTGCTTTTTATATATTCTTATATTCTTCTACTTTATTCTTCGAATTTTCCAAGTAATGAGTGTGTTCCAGATCAGTTTTTGAAGCTTCAGTATCTAAAATAAGGCTATTTTGCCTTCTGGGTTTTGGTTGGATTGATTTTTTAGTGTCTTTATACACAAATTATTTCAAAAGATTCTTCATTTATTCACAAATTTGCTCAAGTTTCAATTTTTTGCATTCTTTCAGTTCAATTTTGTTAAAAGTTATTGTTCTTCACAAGTTGCTGAGGCTCAAGAAAATGACCATGGAACAACTGAGAGAACAATTTGGAGAAGTAAAAGTTAGAAACATGAGGCTTTTAACAGGATCCTCAAGAAATTGGCAGCCAGTGATGACAGCCAACACAACCACCTCCAGCTATTGGCTCAACTGGAGGGTCTTGCTTTGTGGTGTTTGGGTCATAGCCTCCACCATTTTTGCAGCCATTCTGCTATGGAAATATGAAGATTTCAGGAATTCAAGACAAAGCAAGGGCAGAGGGACACAAACCCAGCAAGAAAATGCTGCAACATTGTATGAAGATGATGTTTGGATGCCATGTCTCAAAGGAGTCCATCCTGGTTGGTTGCTGGCTTTCAGAGCCATGGCTTTTGTTGTGCTTTTGTCTCTGCTCATTGCCACTGGACTTGTTGATGGTGGCACCATTTTCTACTATTATACTCAGTATGGATTTTGTTTGTTTTTGTGTATAATTTTCTATAAAACCAATATATAATGAACAATTTAACAGTAAGTGCATCAAAGAAACAGAAAGATTTGTTTTTTCTTCATGTTTAAGTACTAACCATTTAAATTTCTTGATTCTAAACAGGTGGACTTTTTCTTTAGTCACCATATATTTTGGGGTATAATTCTGGCTTGACCCTTCCTCATTTTCATGTTTGTTTGCTGATAAAATGTGCTTGTGGTTGCAGCTTGGGTCATTGCTTTCCATGTATGGATGTTTCCAATATCGCAGGATCGGTGGTGAGAGGATTGACAGTGAGGTTGGTTCAGAGCCGGGTTATGGGGACAATTCCCAATTGTCCAATGCAGCAACGAAAAGCTCAGTCCCAAGCAAGGAGCATGTAGCTCGTAAACCAGCAGGCACTTGGGCTTACATCTTTCAGATAATTTTCCAGGTATTCGACAAAGTTGAACTGATTCTCAATATCTTTCTAGTTGCTGATATTTCCCTTCTTGTAAACAGATAAATGCAGGTGCTGTTATGCTTACAGATTGTGTCTTCTGGTTCATACTTGTTCCATTTCTTGCCATCAAAGACTACAACTTGAATTTTGTGAGTATCAGTCAGAATCTTCAGGTTGCATGCCTGCAAATTGTGCATGATTGTTCCATTTTCCAAATACTGATGTTTTAATCGAATTTATGACAGTTGCTCATCAATATGCATTCAATCAATGCTGTTTTCCTCCTCGGCGATACAGCTATGAACTGCTTGGTAAGTTGACTTCAGACTCGATTTCATCAATTTCTTTCGAGATTCTTATCAAAATCTGATCTTTATTTTCCTCCAATTGCAGCGGTTTCCTTGGTTTCGGATTGCATACTTCTTCCTCTGGACAATCGGTTTTGTTACTTTCCAGTGGATCTTGCATGCTTGTATTCCTATTTGGTATTGTTTCTGGTCTATTTTCATTACTAAATTTTCTTTTATCTCTTATCTTCAAGCTGGCCTTTTTGTAAATGACTACTGGTATTTTCTCTGAATTGCAGGTGGCCTTATCCATTTCTTGATCTGTCATCTTCATATGCTCCACTTTGGTATGAAACAATCCTTGATCCAATTTCTGGTAAACCATTTCACATGATTAACAGTAAACTGATCCTGTTTCTCTGGTTATGGAATTTGAAGGTACTCATCAGTGGCATTTATGCATATTCCATGTTATGGTGTTTTCGCTTTGATTGTAAAGCTTAAACACCATGTTTTGTCGAAGAAGTTCCCGGAAACCTATCAGTGCCCAAGGTGATTCCAGCTGAAAGTGTATGAAGCCAAAACCAGTTTCCAATTTTCTCTGGACATGGGGCTAAATAATATAAGTGAAGAGATCATAGCAGCAATGAGACAGAGAACAATTGTATCAGTTTCTTACGAAGTATATATATGTTAAGTTTTGGAAGATATACACAATCAGTTGAACGAAAAAAAAAAAAAAAAAAGTAGCAGTCCTTGTTTATATGACCATTGGCAAAGGAGTGAGATAGTTGTAGCAACACAAAGATGTTGGATAAAGAATTTACAATGAAATCTTTGTTTTTTCTTTCTTCATTGTTCTCTAGTGTTTTATGCTCTGTAAATATGGACTCCCATATGGTAGTTTCATTTCCAATAGGTGGGTTTTGATAAAAATAGTCTTAACCTGACATTCTAATCATGGGTTTGTTTCAAAAATGATACTTTGAGTCATGAAAGTAGCCAACTTCAAATCAAAATGGGCCATTATTTTCTGCAAGCATACCTCTAGTGGGACAAGAATTGTCAACAAAAGAAAAATCAAAGATGGTAGAGAATAATATCTTTTGAATTTAAAATGTGTTGATTCAGTGCACAATCATATAATGTCCATGTTATAAGCTTCATAGCTTGCCAGGCCCCATCACCAAAAGAAAGTATAAAATTATCCAAAAGATTCTGAGTTTTCACTTCAATACACAATATAGTTTCTTTGTAATTATCTGATGCAATACTCAGTGTAACATATCGGATTATTTACTCATACACGGTACGAGACATGAGCTGGAACAAACTAGGTACATTTCATTCAAAAAGACATGAAAATCAAATATTAATCTATTGAACATAGGAAATTCCAAAATAGACTACTGGGCTGCTAAAGATATTAACCGAATGTTGCAAAACCCAAAGTCACAAGGGAGTACTGGGCTGCTAAGAAGCATAATTACCGTGTCAAGTTTCTCCATTTATCCTTGAGATCAACTTCAGTTCTATCCTCAAATATATCACGATAATTGTTTAAGATGAATTTCCAGTTTCCTTTACCGTGTAAGTGCACAGCAGTCCTTAAGGCGTCTTCCTCCACTATACTCCACCTCCTCACTTTCCTCCTCTTGGGAACTTTCGTATCAACAATCTTCAGTGGAGAACAATTTATTCTCTTTGGGGTAGGCAAGTGTATTTTCTCCATAGTCGTTTCTTCAGGTGAGTCACAATCAGAGTCCTCCCATTCATAAGTCTGAGCTGTACTATTTCGTTCCATTAAGCTGGGTTTGGCTGCCTTATTCTGATTTATCAGATTAGCTTCATTAGCTTGAACGGGTTCAACAGTCCTTTCGATATCTGGAATAGGTGCCCCTACTAAATCTTCTCTGATCTGGTTTTCAACTGAAGGCCCGCCATTCATATTCTTCCTTTGTATCTCGCATCTTACATTTTCAGAAACACGTAATGCACTAGGAAGAGGGTCCTTTACCACTGCTCGTAACTCCAAAGTACTGGATTTTAGTGCTTCCTGTACTCGTCTAACCTCAGGGGAAGGCAAACAATCGTATCTGTTACCAGATGCATCACTATCTGAATCTACAGAATCATTAAGCTTGACTCCTTTTCCAACACGTCTGCGGCGAGCAGCATGCTTCTTTCTGGGAGGCTTACCCACCATTTCTCCAGCATTCTCACCCACATGCTTATCTACTAACCCCTGCACTTGTTCCCGATTCATTGCTTTGGTAGCTAATTCAAGTGTACTGCCACCCAAATCCTGATTAGGATTGTGCAATCCTGCCGACACCTGCGGATCTCCTAATCCCTTTACTTCTCCCCGATTCATCGTTTGAGCAGCCGATTCAATCTTGTCACCATCATTACCTCCCAAATCCCGAGTTGAATCAAGCCCACTAGCTGCTCTCTCTTCCACCTTATTAGGCACCTTCGGATCTCCTTGTCCCTGCACTTCTCCCGGATTCACCATTTTAGCAGCTAACTCATCTCTACCAATGCCATTGACACCCAAGTCTCGACTCAAATCAAGCTCAGTGGCTGGCCACACTCCGATAGAATTATTTAATTGCTCATTGCCAGTGCCTGATCCCTGCATTACCATCACCGTCTTAGCTGCAGACTCGAGAAATGAAGGACCCATGATCGCCCAGGCTTCCTCCAAGTAACTCTTTAGCGACCTCAAAGCATTCTCTTCGGCACTCCTCTTCTTCTCCAATAAATTCCTCCACGAATTTCCGTCTACGACAACAGCCTCAATCTCATCCCTCCACTTCCTCAACTCATTCGAATACAGCTCGCTTTTGCCCTCCAATTTCCCAACCTTCCCTTTCCATATCCTCTTCACCGCACCAAAGTACTCGGCTTTCACACCACCACCCACATGCTTTAGAGTGCACCAAACCGCCACTGCACAGTAAGCAGCCTTCATAGAATCAGAAACCGCAATCCCATCGATGCAATCCAACTCTTCAACGAGCTCAAGCTTCTCCAGAACCGATTCGGAGACCGAACAACTACCTTTAGTTTCGCTCTGGATTGACCTCAGAAGAAGCGTTTTCTTAAACCGAGTGTCGCGATTGGAAAGCGGCAATACGGAGAGGGCTTTGCTAAGGACGCAATCTGGTATCGGTTGTCGGCGAAGGAATTCGAGAATCCACCTACACAAGTCATCGTCCATCGAAACTGTACCAAAACCCTAAATTTGGTGAAACAATCGGAGATCAAAACTACCAAATTGGGGTTTTCGATAAAAGGAAATCAAGGGTTTCAGAGAATAGAGGGGCGTGGAATGTGAAGATCGATTCAAAATTCGTGATTTCAGGGTAAAACAAGAATCGAAACAAAGGGGAAAAAATGGATGCAATTGATGAGAATGGATCACGAAAGAGAAGCTAAATGGTTGAACGAGAAAATGGAAGATGGAAATTACCTGAATGAGCTTGTTTCTTCCTCCTGATGTTCGCTTGATCTTTAATTTCAACAGAAAAGCTAGGGTTTATTAAGTGTTTGGCGGGAAGAGCTCTACAAGGGTTTGAAAAAAATCTTTCAGTTCCACAATAAATTTACGTTGCGTCATGAAACCTCATATGCGAGGTGCTACTATTTAATTGGGTCCCAGTTACTTGGAAACCGAGATTCAGCCCAAACACAAAACAAATAAACTTGAATTGACGTTTTGTGTTCATAAATTTATTTAAACCACGTAATTGGATGTGATTCTTCTTTTTTCTTTTTAATAGTTTTAATATGATTTATTTCGAATAACGTGATTCTTCTTTTTTCTTTTTAATAGTTTTAATATGATTTATTTCGGCACTGTAGTTCATATTATTTTCACAACTCTTCTTCGTTTATATTCTATTTTATCTCGTCTTCAAATGTCTTGCAGACACCGGCACATCATTCTCATCCTCATGGTACGCTAATACTTTACATGTTATTTTATTTCATAAAATTTATTTTGTTTTTATTTTTTAGCAACATTTTTTATTTTGATCCTGGGTCAATGTATGGATATTGCTCTAATAGTTGGCCACATTGCTTTACTCTTGCGGTTAAAATTTTAATCAACTACGCGACAATGGATCATTATTTTTTAACACTTAGACCTGCGATTCAACAGGAGATTGTAATATCTCATTCATTATTAGTACAAATCTGACATTTTGTTTAAAAAAATTAAAATAGAATCCATAAAACATCAAAGATATAGAGCTGAGTTCAGCTTCCAATTGTGATGGAACACATGATGTAGTAGTAACTTTATCAGCAAATAGATACACCACAACACAACAACGGATATTTTCATTACAATAGCTATTCTTGCAACATATTATACAACTTACAACAGAAGATCCATAAATTAAAAAGAGCAGAAAAATCACTCAACTTAAACAATTCGACCCAATCTTATTTGCCAGTTCCTCGTGTTATTCAATTCATACCTGAAAGGTGCAACAAATGATTTCCAATTACGCTAGGTGGGCTAGATTAGAATACAAATGTGGAATTGTGCAGTACAAGGCGATCTATTCTCACAGAGAAGTGCTTGGAAATGAACCCATTAAGATTACAGTATCAATATCTCTATGATCCATCTTTTCCGGCTTTGCTTTCGAGAAAAGACCTGAGAGCAGTCGAACAGACAACCCAGAACTTGTTCTCCGACCTAACAAGTTCAAAGCTGATGCACTTGTCTCATTACTAGCTTTACTTCTTACCTTTGCATCAACTGCAAGGATTGCCCCGCAGGAGCAGTTGGTTAGCTTTTTGAAGCAAGGCTTGTGGAATACCTCTAGACATGATTTACACCTTTTGACCTCATCTTCCAGCTGATAACAAAATATTGTCCAATCAAATCAATCATGGTCATGTGATAGTGTAACTACAAGGTAGCAGTTTCGGAAGCTCATAGCAATTGCATGAAGAAAAAAAAAAAAAGAAAACCCAAGGTCCGTCATCAAATAAAATAGTGGGCATGGTCACTGAATAGGCACTTCACCTAATAGGTCCTACAAGCTATGAGAGATTCCATGTGTAAACCTTCAAAAATGACAAGCTTTTCTTATCAACCATGCTAAGTGTGCAATCAACTTTACATCATGCATAGGTAGACAGTCATGAAAAATCTAATATTTTTTGTGCAAGTGCGTAAGCGCATAGCACACCCAACTTTTATGTTAATGGAGCTGTATGGTGATTGTTTGCCAGTTAATAAGCTAGAAACTTGAGCTCACTAAAAACCAAAAAAGTTAGGGGTAATTGATTAATCTAGCAGTGTAAAACAAAAGCAAAGTTTGAACACCCACCTGAAAAGGAAAAATGAGAGAAGACGGATCATTACAAGCTTGTCGAGCACCACAGGGGACTCCAACATCACAACATATGAGGCACTGTTCCATTATATGCTCCAAGACTTTCCTCGAAACAGTATCCATCATCACAGGTAGTGCTGGCAATGTACAGAATGTATCCAAATGAATGGTATTATGTAAGATTTATGGGAAAATTCCAAGATTTATGTTACTTCCTTTAATTAGAGGAAACAATCAAATGAAGATTGGTTACTATTATTGACACTAAGCAAATAAATGAAACCTTACCTGCAAAAGGCCCTTTGGAGAGATCAATGAGATCTCTTAGTGAGAAAAAATCATTGCTTTCAAGCAGATATCTTCGAGATCCAAGTCCGTTGTTGATAGATCTACGGAAAGGGCAGCGAATAAATGGAAGCATACTTCCTATTTTCTTTCTGACACTCATAACTTGGTGCAGCGCTGGGACCTTGTTGAATAGAAAAGGATTGACTGCACTGACACAAAGCATAGGCTGCACGACCAAGTTCATAAAAAATACCCAACATTGCATCAGATAAGAACTTAATAAGCCTTAAATCAATAACCTGAACTCTAAGAAATGTGAACACAAATTGAAAATATATTTACAAAAAGCATATGTTTATTTTAGCAAATAAAGTGTGTATCAGACCCTTTCAACCCTTTCAAAAAGAAATAAAATTATCATAAATGACACATGAACCAGTCTTCAAATTACCTGCTCATGTATGGAATCTAAATATGATTTAGCCAACTGAGATACTGGATACTGAATAAAATCCCAATTATGCAACACTTTAGCTGGCAAGACTGCAGTGTCGTTTGCATGGCATGAAGAACAAAACAACTGACCGGTGTATTCACATAGTCGAGGGTTACCCCATCCTAATGTCTGTACAAAGTCTAACATCAGAGTCTTCCCATCATCAAAATGTTTGTGGCATCCAGCGCAAGTATAGTGTTGCGCTTCTAGCATCTGCTTCTTAGATTTGTATGGATGGATTTCAACAATAAGAGATATGGTTTTCCCCAGAGTGGAAATGTTTTCTGTATTTGAGTCTCTTCTGAAAAATGAAGACTGAGGCATCATAGTATTTGACGCTGGGGAGTCGGGGCATGAATCTTGAAGGGATAAAAACCAAATTAATGCACTTGGAGGACTGGTAAAGAATCTGGAATGTAGAATGGATTGTAAACACTCTTGAATAAGAACGCTTCTCTCAGCAATAACATCAGGGGATGCATTTCCGAAAATTTTTCTGGATTCTTTTTCCACAGTGAGCCAGGGAGATGGAAGAACCAATCCCTGCTCAGAGAACAATGTTTTCAGTCGACGATACAGAGTAAGGAAATCACGATATCGGCGTTCCACTTCCCATTGATCCTTACCACTCCACACTTTT
Source organism: Pelargonium fulgidum (assembly GCA_036897545.1). NCBI lineage: Eukaryota > Viridiplantae > Streptophyta > Magnoliopsida > Geraniales > Geraniaceae > Pelargonium > Pelargonium fulgidum. The sequence continues at coordinate 8,298 of JAYMTE010000538.1, forward strand.
ATCCTATACACGGTGTATTCCTTCACTCCAACCAGCCGTTCACTAAGTGAGACATCCCCCTTCTTCTGCTTAGCACCAACCACTTCAACCCCATCAAATTTCAGAAGCCGCTGTGTCAATGGGTAAGCATCATCCATTCCTGATGTTGAAGCACTTGACCCACCATCTCGTAAAGGTAGAGACTGCTGTGATTGAAACATCCTATTACCCTGGGAATACCTACGCCTAGGAGACTCATTGGAGTCAAGTAAAATTTCTTCCATGTCATGAACAATGTCATCATAAAATTCACCCAGTTCATTCAACTCAAGAATCTCTGTCTGCAATACATGGTACATCATTATCAATATATATACTAAGCTAATAAGCTTAAACTATGGCAAATGAAAAAGGACGCTAAAACACCTAATCATAGAATTCATTCATTTCATTCCACCCAAGACTCTCTTTCTGCCAGATATGGCAACAATGACGATCAGAATTCCCAGGGAGCTAATTTCAAGACAGATGTGCAAGTTAAATATCATAAAAGACTGTCACAAGTTGACACTTTGGAGCTATGGCTCATTCTAGAATTTTCCCGGGGAATTGTTATTCAAGAGTAACTCTACAGTCTACAGCAACAAGCTAATTCGGAAGAGATAATTATAGATGGTTCAACAAGATCAACACATGCATGACTGTAATGATACGTTTCATGCTGTAACGACCTTTCTGAATGTTGGATGAATCAGAAGTGAGGAATTCAGTAGCAACGAACAACTGAATATGATCGGTTCAACATACACATAAATATATGCACATTCAGGTTCAGCAACCTTTCTGCTCTGAGTATAGATCAACCAGATGCCATACAGTGGAGTCTGATTGGTTCAATCCATTGTTCTAGATCCGGGCTCTAACATCAACTAGGTGCTCTCCAAAGCATTTATAAGTTCAACCATTTTTCACAGTCTGGTTTTATAGCCGAGGAACTACACAAAAGGTTTTCATGTGAGTCTTATGGTTAGTCTTTTGTTTTTATATTGCTATTAAAAAATGTCATTTTTATCGAAAAGAATAGGGGTTTTTTATAATTTTATATTAGCGGATCTAGGTTATCACATAGGTTTTTGTCTTTTTGACAGTGTATAGTGTAAAGTATCCCAATATGCTACTATATTCTTAATCTGGATCAGCTACATAAGGAATGTTAAGGAATGTTGTGTGGAAATTGGTATAGAATTTTATATATAGCCTAGTGTAAAACCTTGTGCTTTGGGACAAGATTATATAATAAAACTATATAAGATGGAAAAATCAGGATACTTTTGGTTCTAAGTTAGTTACAAAGTAACTGGTAGAGGACGCAAACACACACGCGTACGCGCACCCCACGCACACATACACAGAATCAAAATTCAGTGAGGATCAAAATTAAACACTGACCTTAACTGGTGGACAACGTTCCACAAAGAAATCTTCTGATGCAGGAGAGTTCTTGGATGTTTTGCTTGAGTTATTTTCGAAAAATGGAGCACGTAAATTTGATTCATGATCGTCTAACAAAACCACATTTAAAATTCCAGCCGACCCACTAGGTTGAGCACATGAAGTGTTTACTGCAAAATGAGAAAGAGGGTCCAAACGCAATTTTGAGTTTTCCAACTCCTGCTTTTCTGAGTTTTTCTCGTCATCAGTATCTAAAACTACAAGTTCCTTCCCATCCACACCCTCCCTTTCCCTGCCACAATCTGTTTCCCTTTTCTCCTCCATTTCAAAGACATTTCCAACAGAACAACTTTTAAGATATTCTTCGGATCCATCAGCACCTTGGACTTCAGAAATATTTTGAAAACTGATAGAAGTTGCAGAAGAACTTTTCAAACATTCTTCTAATTTATCATCACTTTGGACTTGATGTGTGGACACGCGAATGCCTCCCGTATCCTCAATTGGAGAGGGAGAAAATCTACTTATGTTCTCTACCAATTCATCAGGACTTGGAATTTGATTGCTGACTGAAGGTATACCCAGCACATTTTTTCCTTGCACTTTTTGACCAACACTAAGAAATCCAGTCGATGACAAGTAAGAGGAATTCATACTGCATCTTTCAGTTTCAAGATTTTGAATATTGTGCTTCTCAAGTGCCGCCATGGTCAAGGAAGCAAGAGAATCTCCTGCAGTTTCTAGCTCAAAATCATACCAATCATCTGAACCAAAAGCTGTAGACGAGTTGATGAGCAATGGATTTTCATTCTTGTCCTTAGCTTCCTGATGATACTGTATATTCCTCTTAAGATACGCACTATTCCCATGATCACCATCTGAACCATAGTTGTACATTGAATCCTCGTCTTCTGAGTGTTCATATCTAGAGGAGGTCCCATCTTCCTCCCTCTCCACATCCGTTCCATCGAATTGCACTTCTCCATTGTGAACATCTTGAGACGAAGAACCTTCTCTAAATTCAAAACCATTTCCAACCCCATGACCAAACAAGTTCCCATCACCATCACGCGCATCAACGTTTTCCTTGGTAGATACATTTTCAACCATGTCCTCTTCACTACGATCACTTCTATCGGAATCATTGCACGATTTAGCAGTCACGGGCACCTCAAATCCACCCTTCACCCTCATGGACTCCATTCCCCCACTTGCTTCTCCGAAACTTAGATCATTCGGCAACACCATCTCCTCATTCCCGTACAACTCCAACCCACAAGACCCGTTATCTTTCCTCTTCTCACTACAAACATTTCCTCTACTAAACCGAATCCTGCGCTCGCCTAAACAATCAGCTCGAGCCAAAGAAGACGGCCTCGCGCCCAAATTGAAACCCTCCAACCCACCATCCTCCCCAAACCCAAATCCCCTCATGGACCCAAACTCACTGTCCACACCAAAATCATTGTAATTCCCAACAGAGCTACACAAACTCGGCGTGCCCATGACCGAGTTGGCGCTACAGTAACGCTCAAACTCGGATTCTCCTCCGCAAGAGGAGTACCGCGATGACGCCGGCGAGGCATGGCCGCCGTCCGACTTCGGTTCCCGCCGGGAAGAAAACGAATCGAACGGATCGTAAGAGACCAATTTGGGGATGGGCTCGCCAGTGCCCTCTCCATTGATCATTTGAAACTAGAAAAATCGAAACTTTGGATTCGAAACAGCGAAACAGAAGATCAGAGAAATAGGGTTCGCATCAAATTATAAGATTGAGCATCGAATCGAAATTGGAGGGAGAGCCAGATCGATTAAGTGGGGTTTGAAGAATAGATATTGAGAATTGCACGAACCTGGAGATCAAAGTTGGAGACGTTGAGTTGCTGGTGATGAAAGCTTGGCGCTGGACAGAGAGAGACACTGAAGATTTTGAAGAATCGAAGGTTGTTCTCGTTGCTGGCTGTGTTTGAGACAGATTCCCAAAATTATTTCTTTTCTTCGTTTTTTTATTTTTCACTTGCGTTTACGAGTCTTGTTTTGACTTTTTTATTTTTTAACACATTTTCATGGATATAAATAATCATTTTATGTAATATTGCAATTGAGTAATTGACATGAAATAATAAGATGAGCAATTTCATGTATGGCCAAATGATTATAATACAAACATAGATTTTAATTTGATCAAAAATTATAATCCAAATGCTACAATTGAAAGGGTAATAATATAGTTCATTCGTCTTAAAATGAGTGTCTTGTCTAAATTTTTTGTCTAAAATAAGTGTTATGTTTATATTTTTAAGTTATTATATTATTATTTTTCTCATATTACATTTATCATTTATGAGCTGCACATGGAGTATAGGAGAAAGTGAGAGTAATATTGAACACACATTAAATTATTTGGTAATACTTAATTTTTGCAAAAAAAAATGGAATCATAACACTCATTTTAAGACCGATGGAGTATAAAAAGAATGAGTTATATGTAAATATTTAAGTGAAATAATGTTAACAAAGTTGACCGATATTTCTTGGATGACTGTTGGATGTTGTAACTAAAGTGATTAGTGATTATAGGATTGTTATTTAAATTTTTTTGCATGATTTGTGAGGATTATGATCAAAAGGTTGGTTTCACGAAATTGAAATTAATGTTTCCAAGCATATGAGTGTACATAATAAAGGGTGTTTGAGGTCTAGTTTGAGTTTCAAGTCCACTTCAAATTTGAGCCGTTACTATTTAGGAGTTGATCTACATTGTAAATAGACGATTAGTGCTGATTTTCCACCATGTTGTGGAAAGAGTTATTGTGAAGCCGTCTACTTGAAAAGATAAGCATTTTACTTTAACATAGAGAAGGGGAACCTCGGTGAATTTCATGATTGTTGTCATTCCAACTTACATTATGCAACCGGAGTAGCTATAGAACTGCTATTATTTTGTCAGTTAACTTTTATGATTTTTCAAAGATAACATTTACACAAACATGAAACATCCTTGAACTTAATTTGAGATTCGGAACATTATACACTTCAAATATGATTGTGATGTTTAAAAAATTGTAACATTTGTAATGTAAAATCATGTTGTATGTTAAAAATAAAAACAGGGGAGAATGAGATATCAATATTTAGCTGTTTCTCTTGAGTTGGAAGACATGTCTACACAAACAAATGTCCCTTCTCTGGCAATGTAAGAGGTAAAAAAAACTCCCATTTATTGAGTTGGAAATTTTAGTTTGCTTGTTAGTTATGTAATAACCAACAAATGAGCTTCTCTGATATGTCTCTTCTTTTTCTGGGCAGATTGCACCACTAACAGTCTCAGATGCTGCTAAGCTATGCTTTCTCAGAGCAAAACCTTAAATCTCTGCCTGCTGCATACAATTTGAACTCACAACGAACTTGTGCAAATGATTGAAGCCCAAAATGACATTTTACGACGAAAACTGATATCGGATGTGAACATAGACAAATGCAATATCAGACCATACCCCAACTGTTCACAATGAAGCATACGTTCTTCTAGCCGAGCAAAAAAAAAAAAAAAAATTTTTGTTAGCTCTAGTGAGACTTGTAAAAACAACTTTCGCAGTCCTTCTAAAGTCTCACAAATATTAGTCAACAATGCGAGGGAGTACAAAAGAATAACTTTATTCTGTTACTTCGGAAATTTAACCAATACAACCTTAAAAAGACAACTCCGAACTCTATCTGGAAGTAAAAGCATTTGTGTTACTTATTGGGAAAAGAAGACTATCAAGGGAAGAGAATAGAAAGAACAAAAAACCTTCAATCTTGCACCATGCTAACCAACCATTTTTTTCTTTCTTGATCAACTATCCTCCTGTATGGGCGGCGAAAAAAGTTCCTGCCTCAAGAAACTGATATTCTATTTACTTAAATTTCCTTCCAGTCTTTCAATTGCAGCACCAACACCACTCTTTGCTTCTCCTTGATCTGCATTTGGGTGAGCGGCCATATTCCCCTCATTTGCTTTCTCCATTAACTTCAATTGGATCCAGCCTGTCACAAAAGGTTCCATATAATATATTAGCAAATCTGAGCTTATTATCGGTGTAACTTGTGCTCTCTCTTTCCAAATTTCTTGTTAATCCCTTCTGATACGAGGCTTTAATAATCCATTTATAGTTTGGAATACCAATTTTGCAATCCTATAGGACATTTGACTTAAATTCTGGCACACTTATTCCTACTTATTCCATTCAAAGATATCATCTGATATGTATTAATAGCGCCCCAAAATAAGGTTGAAAACAGCATGCATCTGATATAAAAGGAGAAACTTTATTACCTATAGGGAAACAAAATGCTGCTCCAAGAACTGAACCCAGCACCACATTCCTTGCACGCCATGAAAGGGATCCGGGCACTATCAGCAAAACAAAAAACAGAGAAGTCATGTACTCTACCTTTGACCTCACATGATTTTTCAAATATTTTGTTTATAAAATACTACTAGGAAACCATAGCCAGTACATCATATACAAAAACACATTGAGTTAGCAAACATTGACATGCAAGATATAACTCTTACAAATTAGACCAAAGGTTGCAGCAGTGGCTGACCCAGCTCCAACAACATTAAAAATATCGTGCACCCCTCGTTTCTCAGCAAGCAGATTTTGCAAACCGCAAAATGCAGCAGCAAACGCTCCAAGGCGCACTCCACCAACTATAGAGCCACGGGTAACCCGGATAAATCTTTTCTCCATTGCATCTCTCATTATTCGGTGTTGCTCACGTTTGTCTGGCGTGCTACCAAGCTTCAACATGACTTCTGCATCTTTGCTCTGCCAAAATGTGGCAAAGTTCACATCATTGATTCACAATATAATTCATGTCTATAAGGTGAACAAACCTAAAATCCTGAGTACAAACTTACAGCAGATGCTGCCGCTTCCCTGCTACCTCCATGTAACATGCCAGCAAAGACTCCAACCACCGTTGTTGTACCCCAGTTCGCAGTTCCAGCCAAATTTGTAGTACCCTGATATAAAGAAGGCGTCAATCGTATAACATCTTTCACAGAGCTGAAAGTCCAAATAGATCCAAAATGAGAGAGATAATATATAAAGATGTATCTGTTTATAAACTCTCTTCTGAAATATATTCTATCCTTTGGAAAATGGCCATGTTGATATATAAATATAACACAGATACTTAATCAAATGCACCAAACTCTTATTGATTGGTACGCATCTCAATCCAACCTTACTTTAAATAGGACAAGTGTGCTGCATTGCACCAGCCAAATAATATGCATGAAAGCAACACTGATCATCAAATTTTTCATTTGGCTGCTGAGAAAATGAAAATACTCAGGCGGAGATACAAAACTAAATATGTGAATGTCCATGCTCCTTTACCACTGAGCTAACTTGACCTGAACTTCTCAAGATTGTTGGTTTTGACTAAAATTATACAAGACCACATACGCATGACCTTAAATTAGTTTGCCTTTTCTCTCCTATCCTATTTTAATTTCTCACCCACTTAAAGCCAAGTGCTCTCATGGTCAAGGAAGCCAAAGAATCTCCTGCCGATTCTTGCTCAAAAAAATACAAATCATCTGCATCAAAGGCTTCAAATGAATTAATGAGCAATGGATTTTCATTCCCGTTATTTGCTTCCTGATGATACTGCATATTTCCTTAAGATACGAATGATTCCCAGGATCATCATCTAAACCATCGTTGTACATTGAACCCTTTCCATCTGCACTGAATTGCAATTCTCCATCGTGAACATCTTAAGCAACCACGTATGATGAAGAACCTGCTTTAAATCTATAACTGTTTCCAACCCTACGACCAAACAAGTTCCCCTAAATATCATGTGCATCGACAGTCTCCTCAGTACCTACAATTTCAAACCCACTTCCTTTGACACCCCCGATTCCATGTGCTCTTCAGTACATCTAATTCACTCAGCCATCCTGAGTACATCTAATTCACTCTTCACCCTCGTGGGTTCCACTCCTCCAATTGCTACTGCACAACTTATATCGTTTGGCAACACCATCTCCTCATTCCCATACAACTCCAACCACAAGACTCATTATGTCCTCAACTCACTACAAATATTTCATATACTAAACCCAATCCTAAGTTCACCTAAACAATCAGCTCTAGCCAAAGAAGAAAGCTTCCCACCCAAAATGAAAGATTTGCAATTGAAAATCATCATTGTACTTATTAGTGTAATAGATTATCGATTTTTCCGATAAATAAATTGTCGAAACAAAATTAATACTAATCCTAAAAATCAAGTTTATACAAGTATAGTCATGAAATAGTTATAATTTCATGTATTGCAATCAAAGCGTAGAATGATAGAGTGATAGAAACTTTTACATTGGAGACGGTTTCTTCAGATTTTTCAACAGTTCCCATCGATCAAAGAGAGAGATTCAAGCCGAAACCCAACTGACAACTTGATCGCTGCTTGCTGCAAAACAAGGTAACAAAAGGAACTGGGTAAAACAAATTTGATATAGATTCAATTTAGCTGTCTTAATTTTCTTACTAATTTACTCGGGAATCATTGGTTCATTGAAAAGAAAAAACGTTTCAAGAAAGGGAAAACCTATGCTTCGATTATGCTCAAGTTCGACAAAGTCGCTGACTTTCTAGAACCAATACCTTCTTCTGTATCATCATTTTCTATGCTTTGCGTGTGTGTTTTCTGGGTTTTATTGTGAATTAACCATTCTGATTACCTGAATTAATGATTTTTTTTATCAGCATGTCTCAAACAAAAACAACAACAAATCGGAACTGTAAAGAAAGATCCAACAAACAAAACGATCCAAAGAGCAAGACTGTAGCTATCAAGCGAAACCCAGATGGAGAAACGACGAGGACAGTACCTGGAATCGAAGAATCGCCGGTGGACGATTTGCGTCCAAGGAGGTCTCGTCGACGAAGGAATCGGAGGACAGTCCTTGAAGAAGACGCTGGGAAGGTAACGTGAACGCTCAGATCCGGCGAACTCTACACGTTGACGGTAAAGATCACTTAGCCATTGAAGTTCGTCGGGTCGCAGGCCAGTTAGTTGGAGCAGTTGACGACGGTGAGGGAGAGGAGGTGGCGGCAGGACTCGCCGGCATCGTAAAGGGGGAGGTTCTGTGGAGAGTGAATCAGGTAAGAAAGATAGGTCTTATTTTTAAAATTAAAAAAATAATGACAATTAAGATCCATGTCAGTACAGTGAGTGTCGATTTTTTTGCCACGTCATTAAGTTTTTGCCACGTTGACAGTTTCAGTCCACCTGTACATAATTTAACTGGACTGTTAACCAAATCTAACATTTGGGCACCAAATTAGATTGAAAATTAAAGACTGAGTATCACTTCTTGAAGAATAAAATTTTGGGTATTAAAATATGCTTTTAATCCAATATGATATCATGCAAAGTTTTATCGTTTTATTTTTTATGATTACAAAGGCCGATTGAACTTGTTGATTGATTATCTAGTGCATATATTGAATAATTGTGCTTTCCCATATGGAGTTGACTCGCGCCTTTGTGGACATGGCGATTATTTCTCAATGATGCAGTACAGACTATGCGGTTAGCCTTAGAGTGACTTGATGAGGCGACTCGAGATTCCACACATGTTTACTAAGTGTAACAGACTTCTCTCAACTATCAATGGGTCTTCAACTTGATGGAATCAATCAATCCACGAAACGAGTG
>JAYMTE010000539.1:0-17441 GCA_036897545.1 Pelargonium fulgidum
AGACATTAATAAGATTTTTTGATGATTTTTTTATTTAAATAATCACGTTGTTTGCGACCTATTCACGAGAATATTTAAAAAATTGTCAAAATTAAAAATCAAAATACAAAGTTATGATTATTTTTTTTCATATTTGTGTATTTTTTTGTACTTTTATTATGAATGCATACCTGATAAAATCTCAAAATTTGTATATAAATAATTAATATTTAATTTTTTAAGTCACAATCATATTTTTAATGATTTTTTTTACGAAATTGACATGAAAGTCACACAAATCGAATATCAAATAATAAAATTATGATTTTTTCTTTATTTTTTCATATAAAATTATAAGAGCATAAATGACTTTTTAATGGTCAAATTAGCTCTTTTTTTGGGTACTTATAAGATAAAAAAATAAGAAGCTGGGTACCTCAGCTTAATTTTTATGGCTCATAAGCCTGAGCTTATAAGTATTTTTAAATTTACCAAACAAATAACTAAAAAAAAGAGTCGTTTTGGTGCTCATAAGTCTGTTTGACCAGCTTATAAGCTTAGACAAACACCCTCTTAAAAGACTTGGTTAAACCAACTATGTCTTGAGAATTTAAATCCAATAGCCTTCATTGACAAAGCCCAAAAGGCCCATATATAGGCCCACAAAACGGCCATTGAGATTTGAGTCTTTGTTTATGGGCTAAGCTATAAATTAAAGAAAGGCCCATAATATCAATATTGCCACTCGCGCCCAAACCGCTAAACGAATCAACCAAGCCTCCGTACTGTATCAACCGAAAATTTCGATTTTCGTCGAACACCATTGAACTCGGTGGCGAATCCAGAATAACCAGTTCATCGAAGAAGCTGCGAGAGAGAGAGCATCAGATCGTCAACACCTTCAATGGCTTCGTCAACAGCTTCTCGTGAGCTTCAGCGCGAGCTCGAAAACAAGGCAAACGATCTCAGCAAGCTCCAGAAAGGTGAAAACCCTAGATTATTGTTCTGTACTGGTAATTTCAGATGTATATGTGTTCTAATATGGTGATGATGATGGTGATTTTGAGCAGATATTGCTAAGAATCATCAAGTGAGAAAGAAGTACACTATTCAGCTCGGCGAGAACGAGCTCGTCCTCAAGGTCACTCCCTCTATATTTTTCATGTGTTTGTGTGTGTGTTTTTGTATAGTTTGGAGTAGTTAATTTGTATTGGTTGATTCTTTGCTTGGTTGCTGAGAAAGAGGGGAGAAAATGGTATAAAATGTCGTTTTGAGGGGTGTTGTTCAGTAGATTGTGTTTTTTTTATATAATTAATTTGGTCAATAAGAAGGATTGGTTTCTTTTTCTGTTTTTTTATACATTGTGATGTATTTTGTTATAATGGCTGATTCTGTTTGGTTACTGAGAAAGAGGAGAGAAAATGTTATATAGTGTACTTTTCGAGTGGTGTAGTTCATTATATTGTTGTTTTTAATTAATTCGGTTACTGAGAAGATTAAGTTTCTTTTTGTAAGTTTTGAATTAATTTATTTTTATTGGTTGATTCTCTGCTTGGTTACTGAGAAAGAGGGGGAGAAAATGGTAGATACTGTACTTTTTGAGTGGTGTCTTTAATTATATTGTGTTTTTAAGTGATTCAATCAGTAAGAAGGTTTGGTTTCCCAAGGAGTTGCGGAACCTAAGATTTAATTACTTACCTTGTGTTTTGTATAATTTGGGCGTTTATGTGAATTGATGAGGAAGTGGTTCGTTTGTGTTTGAAGGAGTTGGATTTGCTGAATGAAGGCGCAAATGTGTACAAATTGATTGGTCCAGTACTGGTGAAGCAGGATTTGGCAGAGGCAAATGCCAATGTGCGCAAGAGAATCGAATACATGTCTGCTGAATTGTATGCTTCTGTTACTTTACTTGACTCTTTTTATTGTTATTTTCTTTTTGTAAATTTGAAGATTCGAGTTCTTGCGATTATGAATTGAGATGTCTTGGTTGACTTGTCTTCTGAATTGATTATTTTGGTTAGTTCCTGACTAGCTCTATGATTGTTGGTGTGTGCTAGAGTTATTGTGCTGTAAAAACTGTACTCTAGCTCATATTGGCTGCGGATATTGTTTGTGACATAATACTCTAGCTATATCTTGAAGATGGTAATGAATGTGTATTAACAATGAGATACAATCATTGAAGTCATAATACAAGCTTTTGGATGCCTTGGATTTTCTCTTTCTTTCACTTCTATGTCTTCCAATGGTTGTTATTACACTTCTATGACCTCCAGTGGTGATTACATTGAAGCTCTAGGCCAAATCTCTCATCCGAACTCTCGCTAAAACACTACTCTCACTCTAAACCTCTACAAAATGAAGAAAATCTGTACATAATTACTCAAAAACCCTAATCACAAAGTATATATTATATAGGCCGAGGGGTTAAATGCGACAATGAATGGCCGTGCTATTAGTGAGCACAGCTATGCTGTTTGACAGGGAACCATAATAAGCTATTACAGCAAATTGCATACGTCTTTTTAGAGCCGAAATGAAAAAGAATTTGCATTTATAACCCATTGTGGAAAGCTTGAGAAGTCCCATATATTTCTTGTGCAAACCTCAAATTCATTCAGAATATGGAAAGATGTGAAATTCTCAAGTTACTCTTTAGATGTCAAATTGACAACAATTGCTCCATCTCCAAACTCTACTTTTTTCCCCCAATTTCATTTTTCTCATCTTTCATTGGTGCTCCAATTATGCTCGAAAAACCTATATTTAGCCTGATAATACTACAACAGTACCTAAAAGATCAAAATCTAACAAGATCGAATGAAAGCAAACCAAAATTATACTTTGAAGATACAAAATCAAGACTGAAATGAGAGATATTTTTATAATTGATATGGTAAATCAAGCACACCTCAGTATGCGTACGGATCCGACGACTAGCATACATACCCAAGATTGATAGTTTACCCTGTACTTGATCAATACAGTAGGAATGACTGAAATGAAGAATGCAGAGTACTGATTCACATGCTATTTGTTATTGCTGTATTTGTGGAGTATCTTTACATTGTATGCAAATCCATAAAAATATAGCATTCCATGAGTTCGGCTTATCCTGTACCTCTATGATGTTTTCATCCCCAGATTATTTAGTCAATATGTAAATATTCACTAATTTCAATATTGATTGGCTGTTTTTTTTTTTTTTTTTGTTTGTTTATGTGTGCCTCTCGACATCTTCTTTTGGTGCATCTAGTCACATGTATTCTTAGGGGTTTCCTGTGGAAAACCGTGTGCATTGTCTCTCTACTTTTTGCTACCATTTTCTTTGTGTCCACCTTTTATATGATTTTTCCACATCCTTGACTTCAAAATTGTGTCAACAGAAAGAGACTTGATGCAACACTTCAGGATTTGGAAGAGAAACAAAATAGCAAGAAAGAAGCGGTTCGTATTGCTACTTTTCCCATATAAATTTAATTTCACTGTCATCATTTATATCTTTTGATTTTAGTTCTCTGTAGTTATGTATTTATACGGGACTACGGGTAAATGAATGTGAGTTAATAGAAATTTGTTTGCTAATATTATGAAAACCATGTAGTCCATTTGAGTGTATGATGTTACAAAAAGAAACAACTATTTTTATTGCATTTAATTTGTATTTTCAGTACAAAAAGAAATATTTTGGATACCAAAAAGGTGTGATGTTTAAATGAAAATAATAATATTTTTCATCCAATATATATGTAATCTAAGGTGTACTTATTTATTTTCTAATAAGATTGTCAGCCTCACTTTATAATTTATGCAATTTGAACTCATAGATTCTCCTTCAAATAATTTATCCTATATGAACTAATTTCTCTACTATCAGATTCGTCAAAAGTGTCATTTTGACGTAATTTAGGTATGATTAAATCATTTTAATGAACAGTTCTGACTTCTGAGGGCTTGATCATCTGTAGTAGTAAATTAGCTTTTTCACTGTCTTGCTACAGACTTGTTTGCTTGTGTACAATTCTGAAATTCCTTACATGAATTTGGTCACTCAACATAGTGGTCACTAACTTAGCAATTTGATTATCTGTCAAATCTTGGCCTGAATCATTTGCATTAACCACCAAGCTAGGTGGCATCTTCAGTTTTAACTGAGACTCCAGTTATACACCCCAACAACATTTATGGCTGTGTACAGCATATTAGATTCTATAATTCCTATCGTTTATGGTTATTTTTGCTCTTTTGGATTCTTTTTTTATACAATTTGATTGAAACCTGGATGCCGTGAAGCTATTTGTGAAACAGACGTTTATGAAACATAGTAGCTAAGCAAAGTTGAATAGTTTGTATGCTTCAACTTCTGCTATAAAATTCATTTGATCTACATGCATTTTTCTTTTTCTTCTCATTGTGCACAACTCTGTTAGCATAACTTCACTATGTCTTATGACTTGAGCATACATCACTTGTACCTGACTTGTACATATACGTCGTTTCCATTGTTTTTGTCATCTTGCAGATCTATAAGTTACAACAGAAGATTCAATCTCTTCAGGCCGGAAAAGCCAAGGCATAATCTGCTTAACAAGGCGTGTTCTCATTATCTGTTCTAGCTTATTTTTTTCTGTTACTTATATATTCTGATATATGGATTGTTGTGGTTGGATCTAGTTTCTTTCACCGTATTTCTAAATGACTGATAACCCACCATGTGCGTTACCTTTGTTGGCTGTTGATTTAACCGTGATCAACTGACATGATCTCTTGTTTATGCACTAGAAATTAAACATCGCATCGTACTGACACCCATTTTTAAAGATTTGTGGAAAGTCTAGTATCCGGCTAACTATGGGCATGAGAGAATTAAACAAGTAGTTCAACATTTGAGTGGAGTGAGCCTCCACTACATCAGAATTGAAAGGTCAACTATATACGCATTTTTGGTGCTGGCTTGTCCAAGTTACCCACAACTAGTGCTAATGTATATGCGTCCTAAGTGGGCAGCATTTGGTGCTTGTTTGTGTTTTGTCTAGTTTCTCTCTATAACAAAATGAAGTTAGCAAATGGTATATGTACATGCAATGAAATGGTCGAAGAGTAATCAATGTGTCGACTTCAATAAATTCCAAACAAATTGTGCCCCCAACATCAACAATAGGAACAACCAAGCCATTTTTCAAACAATGTTGATGGGGTCAGCTACATGAATCCCTTCCTTTAGCAAAAATCTCAAAGATCCTTTACTCGAATTCTCCTCCCCACTCTATCATACTTAATGCTATCTCCTTTTGTTAGGTCAAGCGTTGTCACACCTAATGTTCATTCCCGCTCTAAATTAGCGAGGGAATAAACATGGTTGTGGCAAAATCACTCGCTAATTTAGCAAGGGATTTAGCCACCGTCAAAATTTCACATGCTTAATTTAGCTTGGATCAATTTAGCGAGGGACTAAATTCCATTGCTATATGCTGAAAATTTTGTAGTGTTTGTTGTAGGTTAACTTAAGTCCATTTCTTTTTTAGGTTCTTTACAGGGTAGTGATCACTAAATTGATACCCCATAAGCCAAAAGAGAGGAAATGAGAGGGTTGTAGTTTGTGGGAAATATAGTACTCCTATCAATGAAGAAACAAAAGCCTTTTTCGAAGAGACGTGCAATAAATGACTGACCTTAAGTTTTGGTAGGAGAACGTTAGTGACTAGGAACTTTTTATGCGTGCGTGGGCCGGTATTTACTCTGCAGAAGCAGAAGATAATGCCCACTCAGAATTATGTGTCCGTACGACGGCAGTGCAAGAATTGTTGCAGCAAGTTGATCCAATAACATTTGGGAAGTGACTGGTTGTTTTATGCGAACTGCACTTACACAAAGTGGTGTTTTATCAGTTCCTCTAATGTGAATGAGCTAATTTTTTTAAATTTAATATTGAGGCTTTTAACTATAAGGTTAAACATTTAGTTGAGTTGATCTTTTACAAAGTATCACCGGCTATCACCGGCTTGTAGATCTAGAGCTCACAAATTTGAATCATAAAAGGAATTGTTTGTATAAACAAGAAAGTTAAAATTCCAACAGTAGACAAGAAGAAGACCTTTGCATAAATCACGTGCAAAGCGTTCTCGAATCTCGAGCTTGCACATGAATGAGTGTGATAGAGTATAAACGTAGTCTTGGTCTTCCAACCATCAACTTAAACTTTTAATTAAGTTGGTGATCAACAAACCTTACTTATAAATAGGAGTCAATGATCTTTGAATATTAGTTATTTGTCAAACCGGTAAGTCCCCGAATTTAAACCATCATCATATTAACAACATAGTATAAAATTACACCGTCGGTAGTGGGACTTTGTCTGGCTCTTGTCTCAGAAAGACTATTTAACTTTACTTTTGTTCCTTGGCCAGAAACTAGGAGTTTGATGAATATTCTGGGGTCCAAACCCCCTGTCATTCTAAATCCAAATCGATTTTAAACCTATCCAACCATTTTTGAGTTGGATTCTAATCCAAACCGATCCAACCCACAAATACAGGTCAAATTCGGCAAATCTGCACGATTATGCACATATTACACTAAAATCCTATCTGAATGGATCCAAATCCCTTCGAAGTAGTCTTTATCAATCTGAATCCCTTCTAGTAGTTTTTTCATTTTTCTGTGTTTTGAACGTTACATATTTGACCCATGAAAGTAAGTTTATCGTGTCCCTTCATTAACTACAAAGCAGTTTATACATTCTCCAAATACCATTCTACACATAACTACATTTGTAATGATTTTTGATATATAGAAACATGTTCTATTATTTAATATCATTGCGGTCATATGAACGTGAAGCATACGGGTATTTAGAACAACATACGTACATCTACGTCTACGTCTATCTTATCATTGTCTAGTTGGGATAAGTTGAAGCCAGAACCACTAACAAAATGTGGACCATGAAGTAGGGTTATGAGAGCACATGAGATGGACTGAATAATTTTGCATCAAAATTGCATATCACAAAATCTTCAGCATCGGTCCCCGAATATAACATGCAGTTGCATGCGCAAATGGGTCCT
Source organism: Pelargonium fulgidum (assembly GCA_036897545.1). NCBI lineage: Eukaryota > Viridiplantae > Streptophyta > Magnoliopsida > Geraniales > Geraniaceae > Pelargonium > Pelargonium fulgidum. The sequence goes on from JAYMTE010000539.1 coordinate 7,047, forward strand.
GTACTGGCCAAGCACCATTTCTGTGGTTCCAAACACAGCCAATATCTTTTGGTATATCTTTTTCCATGAAATTATTTATCTATTGAGTTCCATTTTCTTGTTTCAATCATTTTGATATTGATATGTGCATGCATAAATCCAATATTATGTTAAATTCAATATTTTGCTTTTACACCCATGTGATCTTTTGCTGTTCAGTTCCATCTTTTGCTTTGACACCCATTTTTCTTTTAACTTGATTTTAGGTTACTATACAGGAATGTTGGTTAGAATGGACGACTGTGTTTTAGTCGTTTGAGTAAGAAGACTCGAGTTTCTTATCTGTCTGACAAGAATGTCGGGTAGAATTGAATGAGGTAAAAAGATGTTTATCTTTTCTCAACTCACTTTGTATTACAATATCTTGGGACGTTAGTGTTCACGGAAACATCGGGATATAAATTTGGAAATACGTTTGGGGCATTGCAACTTAGCCCTGTCAAGTTTTCTCTCACGGATGTATCGTCTTTTGTTTGTCTATTATTCGTCTTGATGATTCAGAATGATCGTCATGTCAATTCAGGTGGTGTGATCCACCATGAAATGGTCCAAAATTATGCTGTAGGCCATGCAAACAGGCCAGTTTGGGACCGTACTTGCGGGCGCAGAAAGTCTGGCTGTCTGCTCCACGCATGTCGGTAGAGCGGATTATTTGAGCCCAAAATGCGGGTACCGGAAAGCCAACCCGACTATTTTTAAGTTCATGTCACATAAAGTGGACTTAGTCTACTCATTTATACGCCAAGCCTAACCCATGACCCGAGCAGACCTCGTAATTGCGACCTCTATCCGTTGGTATTATGTCCAATAATCCTACCCTCGCGTGGCTTGGTTTAGTTTCGCCCTTCAAAGTCCGTAATATTGTCTGATGTTGAATTCCGTTATATTTTAACCTTAAATCATTATCTTTTAATATACATATATATATTGTTTTAAGTCAATCAAATTTGGATGCTAATCTATGAGACCTTTAGAAAATAGTCACTGTCATTGTACTTTAATCTTTTCCTTAATTTTTATCACCCACTAGCTGTCTACTTGCAAAACCTGCTTCATTTTCTTACTGTTGAGTTGTAAAAAGTGAACTTGATGCCTTCTTTCTTGATTCAAATTTGCTTTTCTTGTTGAGTGAAATATTTGGCCAGGAGACAGAGGATTTCAAGCAAAGATGGTTTATTGTTACACTTTCTGCCATGATATGGTGGACGTGTGATTTTGGTGTCTATTTTCTTTATTGACTTTCCTGGATAGCTTTCTTCTGATACAAGTCATGATACAACAATGCATTTGTGAACATGCTTCTCTTTTTATACGTCAGTGTTCTAACTTTTTTGTCGAATAATTGAATGTAGATAACTAGTACTATGATTAGTTTCTTATTAGTAAGTTTGTTCTCGTAAATTGATCACTGCAAGCGCGATTCTGTTACTACACTTTAATGTTTTTTTCTCTTGGTGAATTGTAGGTGACTAGTTGATGTTGTGCTTTATTTTCATATCAAGCACGCACACAATTAATAGCTCTTTGAAATCTCTTGCAGTTCCCAGCAGAAGGGACAACAGTTAAAGAAAGCTTCTCCTGAGCTGCTTCACACCGATGCGGATTTTCAGACAAAGGACGACGAAGATACAATGTCTGAAAATGATTCAACTGATAATGTTCCAATCCTGAATCAGGAAACCGTCTCTAATGATGAAATCGAAAACAGTATACCTGTAGAGCATACAAATGTAGAAGAAGGGGGCGGTCTGAATAAACCCGATGAAACAAATTCACTGGTATTTTCCTCTAATGCGATACATAGAATGAGATAGATTACACAGCTGAGACTTGAGATTATTATGTTTGGTGTTTTTTCTTCTATTATACATTGTTGTTGATATTCGAATAGGGAGTTATCGCTTACATGGAATGCCCGTGAATGAAAAAAAAAAGTTTGAATCTAAATGTTAATTTTGAAAATGACTTTATGGTATTGTTTTTTGTTCTAGAGACATTCTAAGAGTGCACTGCTTCAAGATATCATTCTTTGACTTTTCTGTTGGGTTGATCATGCAATTTTCACAAACATCAACTTTTACTGAGATTGGCCAGATTGTTGTGACGTCAATTCCCCATATACATAGTATACTAGGTACTATCTACGTTCTGAATAAGTGTTGTGTTAGAAATAAAAAATTGTTTCAATTGTACTATTCAATTATGCCCCTTTTATCATTTCTAAATTAGTAAAAGTGTGGAAGAATTAATGAGTATACAAACTAACAAATAAGGTTAGTTAGGTCATTTCACACAATTTCTTAATTGGTGTAAATAACCTTAAAAACATCACTTATTCAGAAACAGAGGTAGTAATCGGGATCCCCATATTTCATATTTTATGCCGATGCTTTAATTCTTGTGTCTGCAGAAGAAGAAACAGCAATTGAATAAACCCTCTCCTGAACAATTTCTGGCTGATGCAGATTTCAAACCGAAGAGTGATGCAGATTTTGTGTCTGAAAATGCTTTAACTAATAATGTTCCAAGCTTAAATTTGGAAACCATCTCTAACAACGATATTGATAGTATAAATGTAGAACATACAAATGTAAACAATGCAGCAAGTCAGAGTATACCTTCCGAAACGAATTTACAGGTACAATAGAGTTCAGAGTTATACATTATTTCCGTCTTTTTTTTTTTTTGGGTATGTATCCCTGGGACAAATTTGTTTTCGGCAATTATGTTCTTTGTATGGATAATGTTTTACTTCCGTAATTATCTTCCCCGAGTAGAGAAGTGAAAGAGTGATTGGAAATTTTAGTGAAGTTGTTTTCTTTTACAGGTAATAAAAAGGGATGGTGGAGAGCAGCTTTCAAATATTCAACTTGAAGACCTAATTGGCTTGATAACAAATGCGGAAAAAAGTAATAAAAAATGTTTCATTGTTTGGTTTATTATTGTGATTATATCTTTGTGCGAGTGAGATATTGTTTGATTGATTATTATGTTAGACATTCTTCTTCTAAACCAAGCTCGGGTTGATGCGCTTAAAGATCTTGAAAATATTCTCAATGAGAAGAAGACATTGCAAGGAGAGATTAACATTTTAGAGAAGAGGCTGGCGGAAACTGATGCACGGATAGAAGTTGCTGCTCAAGGCAAGGTACATGCAGAAATACTGAAAAACCAGTTGGCAAAGCTACGGGATGAACTAAATTACAGAGGCGACACAGACAAAGTTATAAACGGGGAGGCACTTCAGTTACGTAATAGTAGTTTTCAATCTTTTAACGAAGAGCTTAATTCATTGAGGTTGGAGAACAAGTTGCTGAATAGTGATGTACAAGCTCTTAAAGCCGAACTTAATAGCGTCAAGACTATAGACTTGAAGAGCGATGTAGAAGTACTTAAGGCAGAGCTTAATAATGTCAAGAATACAGATGAGCGCGTAGCAATACTGGAAAAAGACCGCTTAGTTCTAGAGTCTGCTTTGAAGGAATTGGACTCTAAACTTTCAGTTTCCCGGGAAGATGTTTCCAAGCTTTCGGAGCTAAAATCTGAGTGCAAGCACCTCTGGGAGAAGGTGGAAAATTTGCAAGTTTTGCTCGATAAGGCCACCAAGCAGGCCGATCAAGCTATTTTTGTGTTGCAGCAAAACCAGGAACTGAGAGAGAAGGTTGATAAATTGGAAGAAACTCTTGAAGAAGCTAAGGCCTATAAGCTGTCTTCGGAGAAAATGCAGCAATATAATGAATTGATGCACCAAAAGATAAAGCTATTAGAGGAACATCTTCAAAGGTCTGATGAAGATATATACACTTATCTTCAGTTGTATCAAGAATCTGTAAAAGAATTTCAAGATACACTAAATACTTTGAAAGAAGAAAGCAAGAAAAGGGCATTGGATGGACCGGTAGATGATATGCCTCGGGAATTTTGGAGCCGCATATTACTTATTGTTGATGGTTGGTTGCTAGAGAAGAAAATTTCGACTGAGGATGCACAGCTGTTGAGAGAAATGGTGTGGAAGAGGAATGGGCGTATTCGTGATGCATACATGAGTGGCAAAGATAAGAACGAGCGAGAAGCTCTGGCTATCTTTCTTCGGCTTACATCATCACCAACAAAGTATGATTTGTTAAAAAATTTCTTTTTTACAAATTACAGTCATAAATGCAGTTCTTTAATTTGTGCCTTTTGTTGTCTTTAGTCCAGGGTTGCATGTAATTCACATCGCAGCAGAAATGGCTCCAGTTGCAAAGGTGAGCTTAATTTAGGCCTAGAAAATTTTATTTTTTGTTTATGTGGTACAAAGTCATTTTACCCTTAGCATTATGTTTGAAAATGATCCCTCTAGTATCCATTTGATGCCAAATTGTTCCTCAATTTGATTTTTGTTTCAATTTAGCCCTCTTAGTATTCACTTTTGTTTCAAAATGGTCTCTTTAATGTCCATTTTGTTCCAAAGTGGTTACTATGTCAGGCGTGTAATTGAGGAACAATTTGGCACAAATTGGTACTAGGGGTACTAAATTGAAACAAAAATCAAATCAAATACCAATTTAGCCCCAAATTGGTATTAAGTGAACTATTTTGGATTTTGAAACATTCTCCTTATTGATATTAACTTGATTTATGTCCGATACTGCTCATAAATATTGGACATCATTTGCAATACTGTCTACTTTTTATATCATTCTCAAATATGGTCTTCTACACTATTTTTATGTTTTTAAATTATGTATGTTTTCTTTCAAGTATATATATTAGAGGGATCTCTTGAGTTATCATATTTGTCATTGTGTTGCTAATGTGAAATGGCGAAATCAATGGTTTTACACCAGATTTATCATTTGAAGATTTACTTACATTGTGAGATGTGAAAAGTAAAGATATTAACTCTTAAATGCAACTTATTCTGAAGAAACGGTCGATCTTCTTTGCAAGACATAGTCTCTGGTTTTAATTGTTCCTTGTTTTGCAGGTTGGTGGTTTGGGTGACGTTGTGACTGGTCTTAGTAAAGCACTGCAAAAGAGAGGACACCTTTTGGAGATAATCATTCCAAAATATGATTGTATGGAATATGACCGTATTCAAGACCTCAGGGTACAAATAGTAGCTTTAATTGATTTGGTTTTTGAGTTCCAAGAGGAGTTCCATTAATTACTTTTCATTTCTGCAGGCGCTAGATACGGTGGTAGAGTCATATTTTGATGGGCAATTATTCAAAAACAAAATCTGGGTTGGCACTGTTGAAGGTTAAGAATTTTATAGTTGTTTTGGACTTGGGATGTTTTGTAATTGTATTCTGACAGCAATTTTGATTCTTCAGGTCTTCCCGTGTATTTTATTGAACCACTCCATCCTAATAAGTTCTTTTGGAGAGGTCAATTTTATGGAGAACACGACGACTTCAAGCGGTTCTCGTATTTTAGCCGTGCGGCACTTGAGTTGCTTCTTCAATCTGGCAAGAAACCGGATATAATTCATTGCCATGATTGGCATTCGGCTTTTGTGGTTCGGAAAATTCGAACTTTGTTTCCTTTCAGCAAAATTCAACGTTTCATGTTGTTTAATAGTCTCTTATTGCTTTCTCAGGCGCCGCTTTATTGGGATATTTATGCCCCAAAAGGATTGAATTCGGCTAGAATATGCTTTACATGCCACAACTTTGAGTACCAGGGTGCTGCGCCTGCCTCGGAGTTGGCATCTTGTGGTCTCAACGTCCAACAACTAAATAGACCAGATAGGATGCAGGACAACTCATCCCATGATAGGATCAATCCCGTTAAGGTTAGAATAGTCAGATTCATTTACACATTCTTCAGTAGTGGCAAAGTTCTTCGTTTTTATCACATATTTCTATCTTACAGGGTGCTATTGTGTTCTCGAACATTGTCACGACAGTATCACCAACCTATGGACAAGAAGTGCGAACTGCGGAGGTATGAATCGATCCTAATAATATGTTAATGAGATTGTTGAGCTATTTGTCTATTTGTGTAGCCTCATTGTTTATTATGTTTAGCTGTACGGTTTTCATATAGCATTAGACGTGGCAATATGAATTTGGGTTAAAAAATACTAATCCTAACCCGATCCATAAGAGGTGTGGGTTCATGCGAGCTTCCAGATTGTCATGGAAAATGCCATTTTGCGTGCGGCTTGCTGACCTAAAATATTAACCAGGTCTATTCTATGCGACCTGAACCCGCAAAAATGTGAGTCGGGTTTCGGGTGTTGGTGAGTTCGGGTTCAAATTGCCAACTTTGTAAAGCTTGGGTCTGCCTCTAAGGGACTCCTCAATGGTTCAAGCGTCATAATTCTCTATCAGAGGTCGTGGGTCTGAATCTTATGGGAAACTGGGAAGGGGAGGCGTTTTGGGAAAAGGGGAGACCTACTCTCGTTGAATAGCTTGTCCCATTGGGCCAATTGTTTGGAAAAAGATAAAGATGGGTTTTCTTTCTGTTGAATTGAAAGTGGATGATATCAGCTCGGTCTCCACTCTCCAAAACCACTAAAATCTGTGCGGACATTTTAATAATTCTTTTACATATGAGTTCATAAATTACATATACTATGTCTTATTACAAAAAACTTGAAAGAGATCTTCAATATTATTACAAAAACTATTGAATTGAAACACACGATACCATTTTTTTGGTCCTGACTTGTCATGAAAAGAATGTGAGTTCTAATCCTTAAGTTCTTTTTGAAGAAAACGATAATAACAGGATGTAGAATTGTAATGAATTAGTCTCGATATGTAAAGAAAGTGATGTAAGATCTCATAGTTTCTTAGTATTGAAACTATACTTTGAGGCTTTATCGACCATGTTTCATCTATGTTCTACAGGGAGGACGAGGTCTCCATTCAACGCTTAATTTTCACTCTAAGAAGTTCATTGGAATATTAAACGGAATTGATACCGATACATGGAATCCTGCCGCTGATGCTTTTCTCAAAGTTCAGTACAGTGCCGATAATCTTCAAGGGAAATCTGAAAATAAAGAGGCTCTAAGAAACCATCTAGGACTTTCTTCCACTGATGCCAGACGACCACTGGTAATGTTAATTTTATAAAGCAGCCTAATGACCAATCCTATGTTGATAACATATCAAATCTACTTTCTGTTTTAAGAATTGGGTTTATTGTGGTTTCCTTAGTATAATATATTGACATATAAAACTGATATGTTACCTCCAAAATGGAAATCTTAGAGCTGACAGTTCGGTTCCAGATTGAAAAGGTATAACCCGACCTGCAAGAGGTGCAGGTTCATGCGGCTTCGCACTTTTCCCCTGATAAACCCACCCGAAAATCAATTGGGCTTATTTTATGAAACTCGAACCCACAAAATGCGAATCGGATTTCTTGTGCCCGTGGGTTCGAGTTCAAATTATCAACTTCAGTTAAAATGATGCAGGAAGTACTCTGGATGTCCTCGTAATGTACTGTTAAGATAGATGTATTTTATCTCTTAATTTTGATCAATTTGAGGTTGCTGAAGTTGCATGATTTCTATTCATAATGGAAAAATAGGTTGGATGCATAACAAGATTGGTGCCGCAGAAAGGTGTACATCTTATCAGACATGCAATATTTAGAACATTGGAGCTTGGAGGACAATTTGTACTTCTTGGTTCAAGCCCTGTGCCTCAGATTCAGGTAAAGTTCTGTCTCCCATTCTTATATATATATATATATAGTTGTGCGTGAGCTTAATAATACAGCTCAAAGTGTAATAACATACTGGGTATGAGAGACCACAAAGAGAGGTTGTGCTATTGAGCCACAGGCTCGGACAAAAACCAGCTCTGTTACCATGTCAAATTTCCTCCGGCCTAAAAGCATGAGCTGATAGGTGGAGGATTTAACTAGTATTTCAAGAGATTATAATCTCCACATTTAATTGATATTGTGGAACAAATGAACACTTGAAAAACACCGTTCAATATTGTTTGCATACCTTGTGGTTACGGACTATGGATCCACGTACTGAGATTACATCAATTTGTTCTAGAAGTTATTGTAGCAGGCTCTGTGGCATTTCACAATTGCATAGTTTTCTTGCCTGTTTCTTCTATTTACTATTATATTATCAGCTTAAGCATTTATTTTTCTAGGACTTTCTCTTATCAATTTGCCAATTCTGCCATTTTAGTTTCGGTCAATTGAGTATTGACAAGGCTTGTTTTTGTGTTTCTTTTTGAGTAGAGGGAATTCGAGAGTATTGCACACCAGTTTCAGAATCACGAGCATGCTCGGTTGATATTGGAGTACGACGATTCTCTTTCCCATTCCATATATGCAGCATCTGACATGTTAATCATTCCGTCTATCTTTGAGCCTTGCGGCCTTACACAGGTACGACATTCTTATCCAACCGGCACTTTCTTGTCCGTCAGATAAGCAGAGACCTAGTGAAGTTGATGCAAAACCTTGTAATCATTGAGACCTGAAACCTTAAAAATAGAGCTAGCTATTTGGTACTGATATTGTGGGTACCCAAAACCTGACCTGTGTTTTTGCGGGTTCGGGTCAACTCAAATGTACCTGATCATTAGGTTTGAGCAGAGTTTGGAATGGGACGTGTTGGGTTGGCAACCCACAACTATGGGGATAGTTGTAGGACCAGTTATTTTCATCCAGAACTCTTTAAAAACCAACCCAAAATCCTAATTGCCAGCACCACTTCAAAATATGTATTCTTTAAATCACGGGATTCGGCTAGAATGTGTTGCCTTTGTAGAGATACCTCGTCTATTCTTATAAATGATAATAAACACGCTGTATTTGTATGTGCACAAGGCTCGTGGGGCCCGAGGAGTGTCATTGATATACGCAACCTTACTCATGTTTTTTTGGTGAGAGACAGGTTTCCCTACTCGAATCCGTGATCTGACCTCAAGGTCACAAGGCAACAACCTTACTGTTGCGCCAAGACTTACCCTCCGCTTAGTTCATATTATCAAATTGAGTTCTTAAGTGTAACTTATTTGTTTCTTTATTTCCAGATGATAGCAATGAGATACGGCGCTATACCAATTGCAAGAAAAACCGGCGGTCTAAACGATAGGTAACCTTCTTATGTAATTAGGGCTAGTTGGTAACGCTAATGCATTAACCAGCGTTTACATTTTAATTTCTTCTTGTGTATAGTGTTTTCGACATCGATGACAATACAATTCCTCTCCAGTTTCAGAACGGGTTCACATTTACAACTGCAGATGAACAGGTACTAATACGATAGTGATTACATTATTGGTCTATAATTGAACTTGATCATATTTAAGAAAAAGTTTCGGTTTTGCCTCTTTTTGTTCCTGATCAACCAAAAATATGGTAGGGATTAAACAATGCGTTGGAGCGTGCATTTAACCACTTCAAAAACAACGAGAACTGGCAACAGCTTGTTCAGAAGGTCATGAACATCGATTTTAGTTGGGATTCTTCGGCAAAACAGTACGAGGAACTTTACTCGAGGACTGTGGCACGAGCAAGAGCTACTCGTACATAAAGGTTGTTTCTCTGACACGAACTTTAGCATGAACCCGTTTTCTTGTTGATCAAGTTTGTGATCCATGGCATCGAGTTTTACCATAAATCATCATCCTGAGTTCTACATTCATTAACCTGAGATTCGCGGCCGTAATGCTAATTTTTAACAGTTGTATTCGACAGTTGTATTCATTTGTCCATATGAAAGTTGGGGTTTTCTCCAAGAGTTGATGTAAATTAGGTTAAATTCACTTTTTTGTATACAAGATTTTCATCAAACCTAAAGCTTGTGTGTATAGTTTGACTTGAATATAAGGTATAGATGTAGCAATATAGAAATATATGAAGAGTTGTTTCAAAATTAACACCATGTTTCCACTAATTTTAACAAATTTACATTGTCACATGCAATGGTTTTGCACAAGCACAAACCAACAAAATCACTCTCAATCTTTCACTCACTTTCCAGGTACAAAATTAGTGGCATAGGACCAAGCATTGTTGTTGACTGGGTCTGCAAGATGGTCTGCCAAATTCTCCAATGGGCCTTTTCCTGTCACAATTGCTTGAACAAAGAACCCAAACATTGAGAACATAGCCAATCTTCCGTTCTTGAGCTCCTTCACCTTCAACTCGGCGAAAGCCTCTGGGTCGTCGGCTAGGCCCAATGGGTCGAAGCTGCCTCCAGGGTACAACGGGTCTTCCACCTCGCCCAAAGGCCCACCGGCAACCCTGTAACCCTCCACGGCGCCCATTAGGATAACTTGTGTGGCCCAAATGGCCAAGATGCTTTGAGCGTGGACCAAGCTAGGGTTTCCCAAGTAGTCAAGCCCACCCTCGCTGAAGATTTGGGCTCCGGCCTTGAAC
>JAYMTE010000540.1:0-17415 GCA_036897545.1 Pelargonium fulgidum
CTTGTAATCTTTAATTTTTACAAAAAATAAAAATATGACACTTATTTTAGGACGGAGAGAGTATTTTATTTTATAAAATAATATATTTTGTGCTACATTATGATACTTCTCATAGAATTTCTAGCATGTTGGTCAAATAATATACCTCCGATTATAAGAAATGATGCTAGCAGCTCTCGTAGTCTTATAATTAGTCTGAGCACAATATAATTTAAATGTTATGATCCAGTGAGTTAAAACTTGATAAGGAGGGTTTTGCCGTTTGTAAAGTCGCGAAAATTGAACCATGTCTCATAATCATAAATATGTAAGTTGCATATGTTTTCAAGCCAAACTAAGTGGTTTTCTATTTATTTAATATAAAGATAAACAAAGAGAAGAATCCAAATCCATAAATTATCGTATATTTCACTTCAAAACCTTGCACTACTCAAATCACGCATACAATAGTTCCACTCATACAAATAAAATAATGTGTTCTTCCCAATCAAGTTTTCAATCCACACTACACACCATATAAATGAGAATCCGCAGTGAAAAAAAGGAAAAAAAAAAAAAAAAAAAAAAAAAACTTAACACTGTCACCAATTGCTTCAGGCGATTGACTCATAAAATTAATAATATGCGCAGGAAACACGAAAAACTAATTCTCGGGAATCCTGTCCTTCAAATACATCAGAACAGCCTTGGTTCCTCTATCCAAAATTGTTCTCCGGATGCTGTTTAAAAAACAGCCAACAGATTAGGCCAGCTTTTCTCAGTTCATTGAAAGGTCACTCGTTAGTTTTGTATAGACCACAAATAATGAACGGCTTAATAGTTTACGAGTTATAAGTTTGATCCCAACAACATTTTGCTTTAAATAACAGACAAATGACATAAAATATCGCGTCATTAGAGTTCTAGTGAACCTCAGTGAGGTTTAGGCCCCTTCACAACCTGACCCGAATCGAGTTCATTAGATTGAGCCTGGTGCAAAAGACTAGCCTAGATGCATGCTATTAGTCTTAAACTAAGCTAAACAACATTTCATCAATGAATTTCTCCATTTGGAAAGTTATCAATGCCAATCAAATCATGCCCTTAACGTAAATATGTAACGCTTAATGAGCTTTCCCATAGATGCATAATTTCCGGAAAAAAAAGGTAAAGGATGTGACGTACCTTCTCAATGGATTTCCATCAAGTCTAAGGGCTTGTAGCGTAGGCTCAAGCAAACCCTAAAAAAATTAAATTTTAGCTTAGAAATAATGTAATCAAGTCCTAACAATCATAACATGTGAACTATAGCAAAACAATGCCAAAAAAGGCACAAATTTCATGATGCATTGGCTTGTCATCTATTGAAAACCTTCCAAGTATAACACACAGTTTGGGCAGCAAAACAGTCATCAAATGGTCCCATTTATAGAATTCTATAAATCACAATAGCTATGGGAATTCGTGTACTCACCAGCTTTGAGGGAAGTGCTGAAATGTTATTGTTGGACAGGTCCAACTCAATAAGAGAAGTTAGATTCTCAAATCCCTGCATGACAATATTACTAAATCAGTTTAGACTTCCAAATGGCAGTTAATAAAGAGACATACAAGCATTTACGCAAACAAAACAAAAAAAAGTAAACCAAAAATGAAAAAGAAAGGATTGTAATTGTATCTGTAACTGATATATATGAATATAAACATAGTCTACATCCTATTTATAGGCATATGACAGAATATCTCATCCCCTCCTTCCCAAAAGAAAGGAAGAAGTATAGTATTTGCCTAGATGTGAGAGGTGACAACTTTATGTGCATTGAATCTGTACACTTGACATGGAACCATATATTCAGTGGCATACACCTTAGAAGATATGAGCCATCAAATTTATGTTCGTGCTCTTTCGACCCATCTAAGGAAAAGGATGACATTCTTTTCCACCTATCAAGGATAAAACGGTGTGAAACCAGCCACTTGATAACCACCATATTCAACCAGATAATGTTAACCCCAGTAAAATTTTAGCTGCCTTGTGGCGCTTTCGTATATACAATACTTGATACAAACAATGAGATATTTTACCTCTGGAATCAGTTGAAGGGAATTTTGGCTTACGTCAAGGATTCGTAGCTGATTCAAGCTCAATATATCGGATGGGACTTCACTGAGATGCATTCGTCTGGTTGATCAAATAGATGCAAGAAAAATAAGTTATAAGATTGATACTGAAAAATAACCATTATTCATATGCACACACAAATAATACTTCATCTAGCTGCATTAAGCAGCACAAAAATAAATGTTAGTCTAGCACAGACATTGAAGAAATCTCCAACACTGATGCATAAACATAATTGGAAATCATATACTACATGCATGAGTGCAGACACACACACACACACATATTGCAATTTCAAGCTGCAAACCTCAGGTAAAGCTCTTGCAATCGTGGCATATTAGTAAACAGCGGATTCTTTGATAATGAACCCACGTTTCCACTAAGATCCAGAATCTGGAGCATTGAAAAAGCCTGAAAGCCGTCTGGCGGAATCTACATTTTCAAGTAATAGGGAATTAAGATCATGCTGATAATGAGGGGCTGGAAAACATTGCTACAAGATTTATGTCTCGAAGATTCCATGACACTTATACCATGAAACTTAAGTTGCCATAGATTTAGCCTTCAAATGCAAAGACTGTTATTTATATTGATAATGATATCACAAAGAGCAGTAGTATTTAAAACCTAACAATCATGATATATATACAAAGGTTTAAATCAGTTATAAACATTGCAACGAGCAGCAAATAGAAAATGAAAACTTAACTTTATTTCTCAACCTGGTTATTCGGATCTTTCATACCTGACTGAGTGGATTATAGTCCAACTTCAAGCACAAGAGTTTAGGAAGTGACTTCAAAATTTCACTAGGCCAATCCTTAATCTTGTTCCTTGATAAAATCAATGTCTGCACATTTGAATGTAAAAACATTAATGCGGTTTCAAACTATCAAACAAATCCCACCTAACATTTCGTTTCCTACTAGCCTACAACCTTTCTCCCACAACGCAATCCGCTTTTCTACCTTGGATGTTTTTTGTCCAATCAATAGTCAAAAGTCAAACATTAACCAATTCTCCAATAGGCAATAGTTATAATTCCATTTCCAACTACAACATTGTTATAGAACTGTAGTTAAGTTTAAAGATATGGACGAGTTAGTTCAACTTACAAAAAAATTGTAAAATTCTTGTCTTTTAAATGACTCTGACTGCATCTAATGCCTTTACTAAAGCAATGTGAGGAGAATGATGTTGAGGCAGTACCTTTTGACTATTAACCATGAAAAATAAAATAATAATGAATTACATGACTAGTACTAGAAACCCACAGGTTCAATCTTGTAGCCACACAAATAAATCACTCATATGATGACATGATCAGATTGGCCGATAACGAACACAACTTATGTGCAGAATCATATAAGAATCAGAAGTCCATTTGGATGGTGGAAATTCCATACAAAAATTTGCTGATAGATGATCATGGGTCATATTGCCTTAAATTTGGACGGTAAGTTAAGGTTTTATTCTACAATAGCATCAAACCAACTGCAAGTTAAAATTCCAAATCTTGAACATTAAATTAGGGTTTTATTCTATATTTTATACCATCAAACCAACTGCAAGTCCAAATCTCGAACATTATTCCAGACTAGTATAATATCTCTATTGTCAGAAACAGAAGGAAATATTCCTTCCAATGTAGATTTATCTTTTACTGCATATACAGCATAAACTTCTTCCATTGGTACTCCTGCCTAAGAAAAAACTCTAGATGTGACGAGAAAAAGGTTGCCATCCTATATGACTTTCTGGGACAAATTAGTACCAGTTAGGCAAATAAAACATTGTTACTTATGGCATTTAAATTACCATTGGACTTCATTACTCTAATGATGGAAAGAGAAGAAAATTGCTCAAATATGTCTACCTGGAGAGTACTGCATGAGGAAAGTTCAACCGGAAGCTCTTGGATGGAATTCCTAGAAAGATCAACTTTTACTGCTTCACCTGATTCCCATACTTCTGATGGAACCACACTCATACCCAGCCCTTGTAGAGAAAATTCCTGAAAGCATCCAAAAGAAGGAACCAAAAAATTAAATAGTGAGCCCTCTCATGTGAAAGATATAAAGGCAGTGTGTCCTATCGGACATGTACAAGTGTACATAAACACAATAGTATAGTATGAGTCTCATGCAAGACAACAAATCCACCATCTAACGCTCATATTTGGAACATTACATACGAAGTGAGGTATGTAGGTAACATGTCAAACTATTACCCTGAAGTTTGAAATATTATGAGCAGCATGATATAATGATATAAGCCTATATGTGAAAATGCACATAGATAATCGTAAGACTTCTCTTCTCTGCTAGTGTTTACTTTTTAGAATTATTTTCCATAACAAAATTCAAAAAGGAACAATGAGCATTACCTTTGTAGTGATGGACAACCGAGCAGCCATTGCAACTACTTCCTCTTTTTTTGGAGTATTAGCATCATTATCTGCAGGAGAAGCTTAAATATAGTTGATAAGAACAATAAAATGTTTGGCATTGAGATTCATAATTTAAAATTTGACACTAAGATAAGCTACAATATAGACAAAAGAAGACGCAGGCGAAAAAGTAGACTAAGAAAAAAGCTCTGTTTAAGCATCATAACTCATAAGAACAACAATGATGAGTGAAGAGCCAACATACCTTCACTCTCAGAAAGTCTACTCCGAAGATACTTCAATAAAGCAGGAGTAGGTCCAGAAACCAATGAGCTGAGGGAAATAAAAGTCATCATTTTAGTAAACTCTCAACTGATACAAGCATTTAACTCAAAATAATGACCAACACAAATCCTTACCTTCGAAGAGTTCGCAAAGGGTTACCAGTTAACAACAGCTTTCGCAGAGTCGTCATCTTGCCTACACAATGAACATTAAATCTTGAAATTAAGTTTGGCATAATAATTAACAATGTATTGAAGAATTTAAAGCTTTTTAAGTTGGAGTATGCAGGCATGCAGCTCTACTCAATGATATATTTTAATACACCATAATCTGACTTTTACAAATAAGTTAAGGAAAACCTCAGCACATTTGTAGATGAGAGAACACAATGTAATCATATATACATAGAGTTATTATGGTTACACCTACAGTTTGCAAACATAAACTGTCTCTAACAAGTATCATTCTACAACAATTAGATATTAAGTTAGAAGAACAGAAGAATAGGGAAGTTCTAGATTTGAAACAACAAAATGGAAACAGCTATTTCATTAGTGAGCATGCATACTTGAATCTAATCATCGGCACAATATATGACAATTACTAGTTTTGATCCCTTCATGGCTTCATATTACTAAAAACAAAAGTACTTGAAACAGGCTGACAATGTTTTTAGAACACAACGGGAATGGAAAATTAAGGAATTACAACCAGGATCTATTTTTCAATAAACTTATTAACAAACCTTACCAATCTCAGCAGGCAATCCACCCAATGAATTATTTGATAGGTCCAGCACAGAAAGACACAATTTGCATGCCTCAACCGGATACCCCTTCAACTGCTTGCATGCATTATGAGCAAACAAACAAGTTACAATCAGAAGATTAAATAATGAACATGGTTATGTATGAATTATTTATTTATTTTTGCTCAATAACATACATTAATGATAAGATATACAGAAAATACCAAATTTCTATTGCTAAGCTTCTCTATACATGTCTCTACATATATGATCAAATGTGATCATAGACTTATAATAATGTAAAAATATGGTCTGACACCACATGATTTTGATTCCAGCATCAGCTACTTACTTTTGCATCTAAATTAGAACCACTCATACTTTCTAAAATGCCAACATTTCTATTATCTTATCCCATCAAAATAAAGCATATCCCATCTATTCGGAATTAGCAAACTACGGCTCTTCCATTATCCTAACCTTCATAACTGGAAATTTCCTTTCCTCCTAACATGATTTTTCTTATAAAATAGTAGAATATAGTCAATTCGTTAGCGCACCCAATAAGGAAATCAATCAACAATATTCACGCCAAAATATAGTTTCAGCTATAGCTATTCTTATTTAAAGAACACCATCATAATACTAATTATTAACTGCCTTGCATGAATTAATAGGAATAGATACTAAGAGATTGTCAAAAGTATAGAGCTTAACAATATTATTTCTTACTCCTTCTATGAAATTTCTTCAGGCTGGTTCTTTTCTCCTTTGGAGTTAATTGGATTGAATTTGGAACAGATGTTTCAGATATTGATGATAAAGTTATATAAGGGGGAGAATTTAGAGTGTTGGTGCATAGGCTCTAAATATTATAGATAATACAATTTAGACCTAATGTATAAGAACAAGATCAAATTTTAACGACTTCTAATTTGTATATCTTTATTCAAAATATAATCTAACTTGTACCACTTCTAATCAATTATTAATAATCCTAGTCTAACAACAAGATAAAGTGTCACATTGATTATTCTCTTAGAAGATTTCACAATATTCTAAAGAGCCGATAAGTAATACTCAATCATGGAATCTAAATCTATCAAGTTCTTTATTTTTCATTCAATAATATTTTGGGGAAGCATGGTTTTTATTATTAAGTTACATAAAATGAACTTCTAGTAACCTGGTTTGATCGAAGATCTAACGTTGCTAACACAGGAAGTGCTCCTATCTCCGATGGTAAAGTAGACAGAGCATTATTCCTGAAATTGGAAACCACACGTGCTTGATGAATATCGGAAGCCAAAAGTTCTTAAAACAAAATCCTGGTCTTGTAAACACTCCTAATAAAATATGGAGATATTTTGCAGTAGTGTAAGAGAATATGACCCCATGTATAACTCCACAAGGGAAGAGCAACCCGAAATAGATGGTGGGATTGATGAAATCCCTGCAACGGAGAAAACTTACTTAGGACAAATTAAATGAATTAATGAAAGGATTGTTAATATTTTGGAAGATAATTCCTTCTGTTCAATTCACTCACTGTTCTGATGAAGGTCAAGACGTATGAGCCGTGAAAGGCTTCCCATGTTCTCTGGCAAACTGCTGAGGAGATTTTTGGCTACAAAGATTACGATTATGAATGAAATGTCATATACTTAGTAGATGAAATAAAAAGTTCATATATATTAGTAGTACCCTATAACCATGTCAAAATTATAACAAACAGCTACTTACATGCATTAAATTCTGTAAGCACAGTCCATTGTGCAATCATATTCCCAGAGAGCATTGTTAGCTTGTTTCCCTGAAACAATTAGAAAATACATTAATGATTTGAAACCATAGAAACAGCAATCATATTTTATTGTTCTGGCACATATAAAGCTGAATAGTTAATGTATGCTGAAAGAATGAATATGCTCGTACCTCCATATCCAATTTTGACATTTTTCGACAGTTAGATAGATCTTCTGGCAAGCTGGTAATAAAATTGTTTGATGCCGGGGGAAATAATTTTCAAAAGCCATACGTTATCACAAAGTATAGTGACCACCATGTTGTGGCATTCACATATTTAGGGGAATCCATAATTAGCAAGTACCTTGAAATCTGATAAATCTACACATCTTCCAAGTGAGCTTGGGAGCTCCTTTAGCTGATTGCTCGAACAATCAAACCTGGAACAAGTGAACAACCACATAATCAAACACCAAAGGTTAAGAAACAAACTCATTAGAACATTAACAAATACAGAGAAATCAAAATAGTCTTGTGGATATGAAGTGATAGATTTACTAAACATTAAAATAATAATAAATAAATAAAATATTAGAATGCCACAGTATGGTTGCAAATGAATATCTGAAAATGTGTAAGTAGCATCTGCGACATATAATAAACTGTGATCCTTCCATCAGAACTTACTACTGAAATTATACAAATATGAAATATGTGATCCGAAAATAGCAGATGTGATTAAATTAATATTTTTTGTAAATTAAGAATGAGTGCTATGGTAATCTTCCTTCCACAGAACAGCAGTGATATTGTTCATGAAATAATGATTTAGAATATGTTCTTCATTAGATTTGCATTCCAATTCCAGCTTCCTTTCTTGCCCAATTGATTCCAACAAAGACAACAATTTGAATGAGTTTATGAGTAAAAATGAATTATAACATCAGAGGAAAAGCATGCAGACATGGCAATAACAACAATGTCAACATCTAAGTCCAAGGAGGATAACATATTGGCAAATGAGAATCGAGGTAATGGAATGTCTGGATGAAAATAATATGAGCACAGTTTCCACTACGAAATACGAATTATATAAAACAGCAATAATAAAGAAAGAAAGCCTACTTGATAAGAGCAGTAGCCGATCCGATCTCTTCAGGTATTTCCAGCAATGAATTAAAGGAAACGTCTAACGATTTTAGCATGTGAAGCCTGCCAGATCAAATATCACACATATGCACATACACATGCCCTTGCAACAAGGATAATATCTGAAAGATCGGAGAACAGATAAAGAAGTTCAGACAACTCACTCTCCTATAGCAGCTGGAAGGTGGGTAAGTTTATTGTGGCTAACATTCAGCACCGTGAGTAGAGGTAAATTTCTCAGGTCTTCTTTTAATGACTCAATATTATTATGAGCCAAAATCAGCTTTTGTAGCTCCACAGCCTGCATTGAATAAATAAATCCATTCATTCAAATCATATATAGATACATCTCATCCATATCGGCTTAAAATGCAGAATAACGACAACTATTTTATATTTGAAAAAGCAAGTTCAACAGTAAAATTTACCTCCCACCATTTATCACCTTCCCCTACTGTATCCATTATCTTATAGACCTCATTAGGCACCT
This sequence comes from Pelargonium fulgidum, assembly GCA_036897545.1. NCBI lineage: Eukaryota > Viridiplantae > Streptophyta > Magnoliopsida > Geraniales > Geraniaceae > Pelargonium > Pelargonium fulgidum. The sequence goes on from JAYMTE010000540.1 coordinate 8,909, forward strand.
CCCTGGATAGATATACATACAATACATAGCGTTAGATGTGAGGAATTAGATTACCACCAAAGACAAGAAGTTCTTTGTTTATTAATATCCATGACTTCTTTATTCTAACATAAAAAATTTCTCCATTCAGAAATTTTTTATTACTCTAAATATGAACTCTATGCAAGACAATGTAACAAGTAGTTGCCAAAAGGACTAATCTCTCTCACCACTCACCACCAACTACCGAGATCATCGACAATCAAACATCCTATCATAAGCTAGCAAGTAGCAAGAACCTTGAATGAGCCCAAAAGCTCAACTGTAGATTGATCACTAAAATTGGATCTACTCTAGTCTCAAGCTAATTTGACAATCAAATGCTCCAATCACTAGTACCAATATACCAATTTCATAGTTGCAATGTTGCATTACAGTTAATTTCGAAATTGCTTCACTCCTACTACTAAAGCTTTTTGTAAACATAGCATACGGCACCAAATCATGATCACTGACTTGTAAGAAATCCAGTCGTCGGAAAATTTATTGTTTCCTTAATTTTCTTGGCATCCAAACACAGCCACTAACAAATAGAAATTCAAACGTGGGGATATATGCAAGCGCCAAACAGTAAGGACTTGCCTGAGAGATCGATTTGACAGGTTGAGAGAACCAGAAGTCCTAGCAGCCTTGATCACGCGTTCCATAGCCTGATTTGTCGGAGACGTGCACAGATTTGAGTTTCTGGATGGATCTGCTTCAGATTTGAGAAACACAAAGCTATGTCTGTATCTGTGTCTGTGCTGGTGTGGAAATGGAAGATTGAGAGTGAGAGATAGGTTATGATCATCTGAACCAAGGTCCACAGTTATTTACTGTAGTGACTAACAACGATCCGCCACGTATCTTTTTAACCAAAATAGATTTTGTCCCAACTGACCAGCCCATATATTTGGGTTGGGCTTCATGTAGGCCCAATACGAGCCCAATACGAGCCCAAATATAATACTATAAATACTTTCTCATCTTCCTCCACCGGACCACCGTCTTTCTCTTCGAAACCCTTGTGTTTCGACAAACGCATCACCTAGCCGCAGGTACTTCCTTTACAATTCACTCTCAGTTCACTCCATTGCATGCCTCTAGGGCTCCGCAAGGAACCATTTTATTGCTCTCCTCAGTCTCTCAGCTACCAAACAGACGCTGAATTGGTTTCTGAAGTTGCAGACTTTGTAGGGTTTAAGCGAAGATGGTGAAGAAAGAAAGGAAAGTGAACGTTTCCGGGAAGCCGAAGCACTCACTGGATGCGAACCGGAAGGATGGGAAGAATGATTCGCGTACCGCCGCCACCGTGCGGCGGCTCAAGATGTATAACACGCGGCCGAAGCGTGACAAAGCCGGGAAGATCTTGAAATACGACCTTCAGTCACAGGACTTGCCGAATACTCGAATCCAGCCTGACCGCCGCTGGTTTGGTACGCTTGTTTATATGATTCAGTTTTTGTTTATTGATACTTAATTTATCAGTAGAATGGTAAGAAACCAGCTCTCCATAATGATCTAAGGTTTGATATAGAACTCTTTAGAGACAAAATAAGCTGTTATATATATATATATATATATATAGTGAGAGAGAGAGAGAGAGAGAGTTAGTCAATTGAGCTTGTTGTTGATATTGAATTTACAGGGAACACCCGTGTTATAAAGCAAAAGGAGATTGAGATATTCCGCGAAGAGATGGCAACCCGGTTATCAAGCAACTACAATGTCATAATGAAGGCGAGAACATTGCCAATGTCTCTTTTAAATGATCACCAGAAGGTAACTATTTCCTGTAATTTAGAGTACAATTTGCACCATTTGAAAGCATACAAGTCACTGAGCTTGTCTATGCAACTCTTATGCAGATATGTATTATACATTGCTAACTTTTTTTGCTTATTGTTTTGTGAAGCAATCCAGGGTTCATCTTCTTGATACACAGCCCTTTTCGGATACATTTGGGCCTAAGAATAAGAGGAAACGTCCAAAGCTCTTGGCTGCAGATTATGAGTCTCTAGTCAAGAAAGCTGATGGCTCTCAAGGTATGTTGACTTTCCTTTCAAGTAGAGGATAGTGACTGTTTGTTAGAATATGAATCATAACATAAATCCTCTGATATTTGCATAGCTTATATGACTCATGTATTATTTGCACATGGAACTATGGAAATTAAGACTGCAATTTATGTGCTTTGCCTTGTCTGAATGCAAATGGAAAATTGAAATAGATAAGAAGCTTATCAGCTTGTGAAATTCATTAGCCTTGGCTTGAGTTAAAATAGTTACTGACCTAATAATTTCTTTTTGAACTGCACAGATGCCTTTGAAGAGAAGTGCACTGGTTCATCTGCAGATGCAAATGAAGTAGATGGATTCAGAGACCTTGTTCGACACAATATGTTTGACAAAGGTCAAAGTAAACGCATATGGGGTGAGCTCTACAAAGTTATTGACTCTTCAGATGTTGTTGTTCAGGTCAGTTTGCGTTAGATATATGTTAATAAATTTGTATATTTTTTGCATATTACTTGACGTTCAGAAGAGAAGAGTGTCAAAATTTTTTGTTGTTTTGTTTGTCTATTCCATTTTCTCATAATGTATTTTAGTTAAGCAGGAATCCTGACCATTTTAGATGTATGGGGACAAACATGTTATCTACTCAAACATTCAATTCTATTTGCAGGTATTGGATGCTAGGGACCCACAAGGTACAAGGTGTTATCATTTAGAGAAGCATATCAAAGAGCACTGCAAGCATAAACACATGATTCTCTTATTGAACAAGGTTTGCCATACATTTCATGTCGAAACTTATTTATATATTATTGTTTAATACATTTTCTGAGATTTTAACACCGCTCTTTCACAGTGCGATTTGATTCCAGCCTGGGCAACAAAAGGGTGGCTTAGAGTATTATCCAAGGAATATCCTACTTTAGCATTCCATGCTAGCATCAACAAGTCCTTTGGCAAGGTGATTTTTGCACATTCTGAGAACTTGTTGAATTCAGATTCCAAGGAACACAATATATGAGATTAATAACAATGAAAATACAGTTTTATTTTCTTACCTTTAAAGGTCCAGCACTTGAGCTAAAATGTACATGCATTTATTTTTTAGAACTTAGCAACTCCAGTATGCTGTACGTAGTTACTGAACTTTTGTGCTAATTGGGTTCTCTCTTTAATGTAGTCTTGCCTTGTATTTAAACGATGGAGTTTTGACTGCCCTTGATTTCATATTGTAATTGCGGAAATTTTATTTTTTATGTGCGATCACATTTTAAATAAAAAAAAATTACCTAAACTTAATGGATTGGGTACTTTGGTCGCTTCTTTATAGGAGATACACTTGTAGGAAAAATGATTAGAGATAACTAAGTTATGATGGCAAACTATCTTTTAGATTATAGGTTTTTATTTCCAGACCTATGATTGTAGGCTGTTTAAATGTCAGTTTAGCTATCATGTAATGCATTTTAATTTTAATTTTTTTTTTCTGTCCGCGCATCATTGTATTTTTTGTCTGATATGTTTGGTACAGGGTTCTCTTTTGTCAGTGTTGAGACAATTTTCCCGCTTAAAAAGTGACAAACAAGCAATATCTGTGGGATTTGTTGGGTATCCCAATGTTGGGAAGTCATCAGTGATCAACACGCTGCGTACAAAGAATGTATGTTTTTATCGTCTTCTCATTTGTATAATATTCTATTTTGTTACTATTGTAATAAATTTACTAGTGATGGAGAACATATTGTGTTTTACTATTTGCACATTTTAGCAACAATCAACCTGCACTTTGAAGTTAAGAAGGGATTAAGAGCATGTAATAATATTGACTCAGTGCAAATGTATTACAAGTATAGCTATTGTTATTTATTTTTATTTTTTTGCATGCGATGGTAATAACCTTTTATGCATGTCAGATGTTTGCATGCCTAATGTGGTCGATTCATCACATGCACTTGATGCTCATAGCTTTGAGCATCATTTGAAATCTGAATCCATTTTATTCAAAGGGCGATAAATAAAACATTTGGTTTATTCTTAGTTGACAAAATTTTCTGTTTTTCTACAACAGGTTTGTAAGGTTGCTCCTATTCCAGGAGAGACTAAAGTATGGCAATATATAACTCTCACAAAGAAAATATTTTTGATTGACTGCCCAGGAGTTGTTTACCAAAATAAAGACACTGAGACAGATGTTGTGCTGAAAGGCGTGGTACGTTTCATTTTCTAATATTAGTTGTGTAGCTCATGGTTGGCCTAAGATGTGTCCATATGGTATGTTAGTACACAAACTTTTATTTTTTAGTGTGCATCTTTAAGGTTGTGATTTAGTCCTTTGCCTATGTATGGAGAGAGATTGTTGTTTATAACCCTTCTTTCTCATTGTATTCCCCGTATGTATATACTATATTTATATATATTATTGCTTTGTGTTTGCTTTCCTTATTGTTGGAGTTATTACGCAAATCTGGTGTTTTATTATTTATTAATTGTCTTGAAGAATTTTGGTTTTCTTTCAGGTACGTGTCACAAACTTGAGTGATGCTTCTGAACATATTGGAGAAGTTTTGAGACGTGTGAAGAAGGAGCACTTGAGAAGAGCATATAAGATTAAAGAATGGTAGGCTTAGTTGTCTTTATTTTTGTTTTCTCTGCCATGTTAACCGAGTAGAATGTTTGTTTCTGATACGAAAAAAACTACTGAACTCAGAATAACTGCATTCTGTTGTGTTCTCAGGGTCGATGATGCCGACTTTCTATTTCAGCTATGCAAATTGTCGGGCAAGCTTTTAAAGGTACCTTTGGCTTTTATACGAAATGCTTGATTTCTGTAATGACGCTTTAAGCGTTCAGAATGAAGTTAAATGTTTGTATGGTTTGCTTGTAAAATTGAATGCTGCAATTTATAACATAATTAAGGAAATAGATTTATTTAAACAATATATTGAATTGAATAAAGAAATTGAAAATGAATTACCAACATTTATAGAAATTAGAGTTATTCCATTCATGTTTACCAGTATCATGCGGTCTTGCCACTAATATCTTAGAAACTGTTTCTATTTTCAAGCATTTCTTTTATATATTTCACTGTTTTGCGTATAGGGTGGTGAGCCTGATTTGACTACTGCTGCAAAAATGGTCCTTCACGATTGGCAGAGGGGTAAAATACCCTTCTTTGTTGCACCTCCACGACAAGAAGCGGAGTCCTCTGCGGACCCAGAACCCAATAATTTTGGTATTGGTGAAGTTGCAGTAGACAGTAACCAAGCCTCTGCAGCTTTTAGAGCTATTGCAGATGTTCTTACGTCCCAACAACTGAAGAATGTCCCTGTCCAGAGGGATCTCTTTAGCGAAAATGAGTTACAGGGTGAAGATAATAATGGTCAGCTGCCAGCCACTATCGATGACGAGGCAGTGGACAGGCTTCCAGCCAATGATGATGATGATGATGATGAAGCCAACCAGTCTTCCCCAACTGACGGTGAGGAATTGAACCAGCTTTCAGACTCTCATGATGAAGAATCCGATTACAACGACGACGTTGTAGACTCTGGTGATGATGAAGCCAACTCCGAGAGCGACTAGCTTCCAGGTTTTGTAATTTCAGTGTTGAGTTTTGATCTCTCATCTTATGTATTGTCTTTTCTTTGTATACCTATTTAGAAATAGCCATTCAGTAAGGTCTGATACCTATTGCATTGCCTATATTTAAATTCTTTAGTTTAGCTCCTATGTTTTTTTTCGGTTGTAGAAAAACCATCAAGGTACGATAGATTCTCCTGGTTTTTATAAACTGTTTCTGCAATATAGTCTCTAGAGGTTAGTTTCTTTGAATTATTTGAGATTGTGTTGTGTTATGGGCATTTTTCCCCCAGCATCTTGGTTGACTATAAACAGGTGTGGCTACACCAATCCCGTGCTGGTGCTGGATTATGTATATTAGATTGATACCATACTTTTTGGTCAATATTAGAATCCTATCAGATATCGTTTGGTCGGGATTTTGATGGCAAGATCTAGGCATGCATAACTTGCATGAATGGGACATAAAATTACCTTCACACCACATGCGCTTGCTATATGAAAACCTCAACATATGTTGGCTTGTTTTTTCTGTGTTGGTGGAGATCTCCCTAAAACATCCGATTTTAGCTTTTGGTTCGCCTTTTATTTTCTTCCTTACCCCAGCCTTTTGTTTTCTTCCTTACCCCATGTGAACTTATAAGTAGAACCCTAATAACATCCTGATCAAAACATTATTTTGCTTCCTAACATCGGGTTTATGTCGAGCCGGGTCAAGTTGTCATCCCTATGTAGTCTAATTCTAAACGACATGTTAGTCGTTATATTATGTTTAGCATATTTTGTTGTCAATGGTCATTAGGTCACTGTCTTGATCATCATGAAATCAATTGACCTTATGTTTAGGTTTAGGCACTCTCCTTGATGGACGCAAAGAAATATTAATACAATGCGGACCTAACAAACTCTATCAAACCCTAGTCAGATTACTATTTCAAGCATGCATGTGGAATTGTGGAGGAACATTATTTAATATTGTGTGAAATTTATTCGATTACATCACATAATCACATATTGAAATTTTAGCTGCATTTTTTTTTAAAAAGATATGAGGAGCTTATATCAAATTAAAAAAATCCCTACAAACTTGAGCAACAAGCCAAACATGAAGCTTCAACCTTATGACTAAACTAAAACAAACTAACAGATGATTTAGGTAAAATAAAATAAAACTTAATAATCATGTAACTACTAAACCTAAATCAAACATAATCAATCTTAACTAAACAAGATATAACGTCAATTTGAACCAAACCAAAGACGCTGAAAAAATTATCCCCTTCAGTCTGTACTGCATATGATACCATCAACACCCGAACTCCGACTACCTCACCCCCATTATGTGCATGCCTGCACAGTGACCGAACTGCCCAGGGCCTAGCCCCTCTGCGGCAGTTCTCGTCCATTCCCCTCACGAGTCCTTGCAAACTTGACTTGCCAAGCCTATCCATAACATGTTTTTTGCCTCCACCGTCTTCTCAGCAATTGCTACATCGTTGACTGCCCTTTTGTGATCTCATCGCCATCTCGGATAGCCTCGTAGAAACCCCAACGAACTCCGGCCGAACACACAACGACACCTGCTCTTGCTTGGACCCTCTGACTCACTCCCGCGACCACTGCTCTGAACCAATGCACGGTATCTCCACCTTACGCCCGCAACCTCCACCCTAAGCTGTTATCGTTTTCAGGTAACGAGAGATAGAGAGATCTACTGAGAGTGAGAAACCTGACCATTCCGACGACCTTTCTATTGCCGTAACCCTAGACTATAACCACTGAAAACCCTAAAAATTTGCCTACAACAACAGTACTCTCCGACGAGAGAACGACCACATATTATTCAATGACTTTCTACTTTTTTTTTGTAGAGGATATTCAAAATTAAGTGATTAAGTTTTTTATATTATTTATTTATTTAATTAAAGAATACACTTTACTAAATAAGTGTAAATAATGTTATTATGAATCAATTGATATCCTAAATCTGAAAAATAAATAGGGTTAAATTGTTTTGTCTCCCCCGAACTCGACAAAATTTTAATCTTGACCCTTAATTAGGGTAATGCATTATTTGTACCTTTTGACTTGATAAAATTTTGATTTAGCTCCTTGTGACTTGTTGTAGAAAGTGAATAATTGACATGTCACTCATATTTGCCATCTCAACTGTCCACGTAGAAGAAAAATGCATGTCATCTAACCGCGTCAATGCGCCACGTAAGATTAGTGAAATGGTGCCTTTTTATTTTGCGTTTGTTTAGTGTTCTGAGTTTTTTCTCTCATGTAAACCTAAAGCCATTGGAGATGCCAACCGCCGCCGCCGGAGGAGCTTGTAGCGCAGATGGAGCATAGTGGCTTGAAGCGCCAATGGGTCTCATGTCATCACCATGACACCATCTGATTGCCCGACTTTGGGATTCACAGCCATGTCTGATTGCCCATCTTTGGGTTTCACGGCGTCGAGTCGGGTCTCGATGCTGCAAATCTTGAGTCTCAAACCCATTAGTATCAGTTGTCAATTTCCATAAGAAGTTGGTTCAAGCGAAACAATCATGTTTTGAAGAAACAATCATGATTGAACGTATCAAACTTAAGCTTCTGGTTAGGATTGTCCGAGTGTTTGGTAAGGGGACGGGGAATGGCTTACAAAGCTATTTTAAAAAAATTCAATCCAATTTGACAGTGATGTCATTGTTCTTCTATATGGACAACAGGATAGTAAATTAAAATTTTATTAAGTTAAAAGGTGCAATATAATACCCTAATTAGGAGTTAAAGTAAAAAAAAAAAATTCAAGTCTAAAAGAGGTAAAACCATTTAACCCATTTGTTTATAAATATAACTCAAAATATGACCCGAACACGTCATACTTGTTCACAAAAACTCTAC
>JAYMTE010000541.1:0-17402 GCA_036897545.1 Pelargonium fulgidum
AACTCATATTGGGATATATATATGTACATATACTCGTCACTTTTTGATATGCGTGCAAATACAACGTTTTATTTGTATGACTAAAGCTCAAAAATTGCAATTCTTTTGAACTTGTTGAGAGAGATCGTTCCTGACTATAAAAAAAGACCCAAAATCCTAATAGGAGATCAAGACTCTATCAAGTCCAATTTCTTGCTCCTCACTCATTGACCATCAATAAAAAAAATTCCTTCCTCCAAAATCAAAGACTTTGTGTGATGAACAATTTAAAAAAATCGATAAGAAAAAACAATTTAAAAAAATAACTGGCAAAATGGTAATTTAGCAGTTTCGTTCCAGTTTCCAAATAAATCAGACCCAAAAAATTTCCAAATTAAATCGGCCTAAAATATCCTTCGAAATAATCCTCAATAACCGTTAACGCGTTGCCGGAAAGAATCTCCAAATTCCCAAAACGCCCTCCAAGATTCCAGAATCTCACCTGTAACAGCTTCGCTATAAAGCTCCGATTAGGGTTTTTTCAACATTTCTGTTACTCAGTGTCGATTGGAATCTTATTGGTCGTTGAGGATAGCTTGTGAAGAGCAATAGCAATGGTTGGAGTGAAGGACGAGAGCTCGCTGGAGCTGTTCCTCAAGATCGGCCTCGACGAGCGCACTGCTCGCAACACCATCGCCAACAACAAGGTCCCCGCCAATCTCACCGCCGTTATTCACGAGGTGATAGTCTATCTCTCAATCTCTTCGACCCTCAATTCGATTTGCATGCTGAGTTTTCTTATCAGTGGATTTTAACTTGTTTGGACGATGATCGAACATTTGAAGTGTTTGCTGATTTGTTGATTGATCCAAATGTTACTAATTCTCTGTATACGTTTCTCTCTATCTCGTCAAGCTTCAATCCGATTTTTGCATGCTCAATCGGACGATTTTTTGTGTTTGCTGTCTTTTTTACTGAATTTTCTCCTCGCTGGAGTGTTTTCAACATGCTTGTGAGCGATTATGCATTTGAAGTTGTCGCTGATTTTTTATCTCTCCAGATGTCTTTAATTTTTCTACGTGAATCTCTCTATCACTTCAAGCTTCAATTCGTTTTTTGCATGCTCAATTGGATGATTTTTTTGTTTTTCCCATCTTTTCGGTGGAGTGTTTTCGAGTTGCTTGTGAGCGATTATGCATTTGAAGTAGTTGCTGATTTGTTAATATCACAAAATGTCACTAATTCTCTGTAAACGATTCTTTCTATCTCTTCAAGCTTCAATTCGATTTTTCATGCTCTATTGCACTATTTTTTATTTCGATTCTTGGAAGTTTAATCGGATGTTGTTGTTCAATCATAATTTAGTGTTTTCTACTTGTTTGAGCTATTCAGCATTTGAAGTCCTTGATTATTCCAAATATTCTTAATTCTCTGTATATAATTTTCTCTATATCTTAAAGTCTCAATCGGATGATTCTTTTATTCTGAATTTTCTCATGGATGAAGTGTTTTCAACTTGTTTGAGCGATTACACATTTGAAGCTGCTGCTAATTTGTTGATTATTCCAAATGTTCTCAATTCTCTCTCTCTCTCTCTCTCTCTCTTAGACTCAACTCAACTCGACTCTTCTTCTGAATTTTCTCATCAATGGAGTGTTTTTTACTTGTTTGGACGGGTATATATTTGAAGCTGTTGCTGATTTGTTGATTCCTTCAAATGTTGCTTATTCTCTGTACGATTCTGTTTTTTGATTTTTGTTTACAGGCTGATGTTATTGACGGATGTAATCGAACTATTGGCAATCTTCTGTACACGGTATGATGATTTTATTTATAGTAATTTTAGTTTTATTTGCTTATCTTATGCAATTTTACTGTATTTTCTGTAATAGAGCATGAAAATGGGGAAGTTTTGTCATGCATTTTAAGCTTGTGTGTGCTCTGGCTCAAAACTGATAAATTAATTCAGTTATTAGAGTTAGTTTGCGATATGCAGAGTGATTGAGAGAACAAATTTAATAATGCATTTTTCTAGTTGTAAATTACGGCTTTGTTGCAACCTGAATTGTGGATATCAGTTTGTATGTATCTCTGGTTGAGAAATTTCTGTCATGCATTTTAAGTTAGTGAGTATGTGCACCCTCTTGCTCCGAATCTGATAAATAAATTCAGTTATTAGAGTTAATTAATGATATAAATTCAGTTATTAGAGTTAATTGATGATATAAATTCAGTTATTAGAGTTAATTAATGATATGTAGAGTGATTGAGGCCTGAGGGAACCAATTTAATAATGCAGTTTTCTGATTGTAAATTACGGTTTTGATGTAATCATGATGATGTAGGGGAAGTGTGAAAATATAGAAATAGGTAGAAAGTAATAAGAAGAAAGGATTAGATATTGGATGACATGGGAGAAATGCTGACAAATAGGGAAAGAAGAATAAAAGGAACAGGAGAGAAGGAGAAGAATAGGAAAAGAACAGGAAATCAATATTAAGTCTGAAATTTCAATTACATCAAATGTGCCTCAAAACTAAACAAACATACAATTAATATAGAATACAACAAAATCATATCCTAAAACATTTAAATAACTACTTCAAATCAATAAAGAAAAGAAACACTCCTCATGCTTTCTATGTTGAGAAGAATTGAGGAGAAGTTACTTAGAGTTGTATATTTTCTCTTCTATCTCTCCTATACCCGTGCACATGTGCTGTAACAAACTTAAGAGATACTAACTAACTTTTTATAGAGATACTATTGGTAATTCATGCCCAACTACCTTCTTAAAAATGAAGTAAGACACTTATTTTGGACAAAAATGCAAGTGAACCATGACACTTTTTTAGGGAAGGAGGGAGAACTGCATAATCCTATCCTAAAAGAGTTAAAGAACTACTTTATATCAGTAAAGAAACAAAAGACTACATAATATTGACTGTCCCTTAGCATCTGTTTTGTGAATAACAATTTGCCTATTTCACTGGTTGAGAAATTTTTGTTTTACACAGTTAATTTATTTTTGGAGGAAATGGAGCGGCATCATTCCATAAGAAAGCCGTTACTTTTGGTTTACATTATTCACGTCTTTTATGTGATAGGTTACTACGAAGTTCCCAGCAAATGCCCTTTTGCATCGTCCAACATTGCTGAAATACATAGTATCAACCAAGGTTTGTAATAATGTATTCTTTTATCTGAACTTTTTGTCAGCCATTTCTATTTATGTTATAATCTCTTAGAGAAGTTCGTTTTTATATTTTGTTTATATAAATTGTCATAACTATATTTAAATACTTTTTCCTCGAATCAAAATTAGAGTATTTCGATTTAAAAAAGTGTTGAGTTTATTGTTGGATTCACTCAGTTACACTTGTGCAGATTAAAACTCCAGCTCAATTGGAAGCTGCATTTTCATTTTTCACTACTATTGGTTCGGATTGTTTTAAGATTAATGAATTTGAGGAAGCATGTGGCGTGGGTACGTTGGATAATCCTTTTCTTTTTTCTTTTCATGTATATAGTGACCCTATAGAGGCTAATTTGACTTTTGTTTGCATTTCTTATATTTCATGTTTACCCTATATAATATTTATTTGGTTGTACTTGCAAACAGGAGTTGAAGTTTCTCTCGAAGATGTTGAGAAGGTTGTTAATGAGATTTTCGAGGAGAACAAGAACTCTATATTGGAGCAACGATATAGAACAAATGGTTAGTGTTTAGCTAACATTTAATCTGATCAGCACCAATAACTATCGTTTCAATTACATTCTTTAACTTTTCATTGAAGTGCAGACATTGTACACTGCTTTGGAACTTGTGTTATTGAATGAATGTTGTATTTTTTTTAACGGTGTCACTCACATGTTTGTATGTCCAAGCCCCCATTGTTCCATTCAGTTTGCACTTGACAATCTTAAATTTTTTTTTTTTTTTTTCCCTCTAGTGGGTGATTTATTTGCACATGTTCGCAAGAAGCTTCCATGGGCGGATCCAAAAATTGTTAAGGTGTAGCTCTCATTAATTTCATTAGTTGATCTTGTTATACTTTTAAGTTAATCAAAATATTTCTATTATACTGAAATTTCGGTTTTTGGTGGCATCTCAAACAGCAACTGGTAGATGGAAAGTTGTATGAACTACTTGGTGAAAGAACTGCAGCAGATAATGAAAAACCTGTGAAAAAGAAGAAGGAGAAGCCTGTTAAAGTTGAGGTGAGAAGGCTTGTGACTTAGTACATCTGATTTTGTTTTGAAAGCCGAGCTAATTCATCTTCTTTTTCTACTTGTTGTACTTATGTAGGCAAAAGCTGTTGCTGTTGAAGCTCCAGCTCAGCCAACTGAAGAAGAGCTTAATCCATTTTTGATATTCCCCAAGCCTGAGGAAAATATCAAGGTAAATAAAATACTTGACTCCCATAATAAGTGGACACATTTGAAAATTTTAGCTGTCCCTTGCATTTTTCCAGCTCAAAACATGGTGACTTGTTAAAAATAAACTCTTTTCTGAACCTTTGTTATCGTAGAGTAGTACAAGACCAGGACAGTTACAAATGACATGTTTGTGAATTTATCTTTTAAGAATTAATGTTAAAAAGACGAAGAGAAGATTCTAAGTCTAATAAGTGGGTTTTATTGCCTCATTACTTCCAACTAATAAAGTTAAGCTTATTCGGAAAGAAATTGTAAGAAGACAGTTGAACCAAATAGCTTTTTGATTTCATATTTACCTTTCATGGAACAAATTTCAATGTCGTGTCATCACATCAAATGCATCAACTTTTTCTTGACTTGTTGGTGTGACTTGGAGTTTCTCACAGAAAAAGTAGTAATTCTGAGCTGGTTAATTGCTTAAACATTTAATTAAGATGATTAAACAGGTTCACACAGAAGTATTTTTCAGTGGGGGCTCTGTGCTTAGATGTTGCAATACCAGGGAAATGCTTGAGAAGCACTTAAAAGCTACAGGGGGTAAAGTTTTTACTCGGTTTCCACCTGAGCCAAATGGATACCTGCATATTGGTCATGCCAAGGTGATCTATATATTTCAGTTTTGAAAGTGTAAAATTCACTGTATATCTCTACTGTGGTTAACCCTTTTCATGTTACCATACAGGCAATGTTTGTTAGCTTTGGTTTAGCAAAAGAGAGGGATGGTTGCTGCTACTTGAGGTAATATATGTTCTTTCCAACCTTTCGATATGTTTCTGGTGCCATTATTTCGTCAAATATCATAGAATTAGCAGCCTCTGTAGTATTTTCTGTACAGTTCAATTATGTCTTTTTTTCTTGGTGATATTTCCTACTCATACCTGTTTGATCATTAGAACAATTGTTCTTTGTAGCTTTTAGATGTTTGATATAATTGGTCTGCATTTCCTAATGAGCAGCTGCAGTTACAGAAGTTGAGAATTACCATTTTATTTTAGTGTCAAATTTCTTTTTGTGGCACTTGTAGGTTTGATGATACGAACCCAGAGGCTGAGAAGAAAGAATATATCGATCATATTCAAGAAATTGTTCAGTGGATGGGCTGGAAACCTTTCAAGGTATAATTTTGTCAGGTTTGGTGTGGCTGTGCAGCCATCTCGTTTGGAATATCTGTTTAATTTTATTTATTTATTTATTTTTATTTTTAAATTTCTTTTGCAGATCACTTACACCAGTGATTATTTCCAAGATCTGTATGAGTTGGCAGTGGAGTTGATACAAAGGGGCCATGCGTATGTTGATCACCAGGTTGTTGTTTAATAATTATGACATGTTCAAAGCTGTTTGAATGTTCTGCTACTTCTATGGACTTTAGTTTTTGTTTTAGCACATTACTTGGTGGTTTTTAACCAATTTTCTAGCTTGAAAAAGTTTCTAAATATTTGTTGGTTATAGACACCTGAGGAGATAAAGGAGTACAGAGAAAAGAAGATGAACAGCCCATGGAGAGACAGACCAATTTCAGAATCATTGAAACTTTTTGAGGATATGAAGGAAGGACGGATAGAAGAAGGCAAGGCAACCCTTAGAATGAAGCAAGATATGCAGAGTGACAATTTTAATATGTATGATCTTATTGCTTATCGAATCAAGGCAAGTTTCATCTGTAAACTATAAATGTTTGGGTTTTCTTATATTTATGTGGTGCTAATATAATTAGTATTTTCTCCAGTTTACTCCTCATCCACATGCAGGTGATAAGTGGTGTATCTATCCAAGTTATGATTATTCTCACTGTATTGTGGATTCTCTTGAGAACATCACACACTCGGTATGTTATTTTTTTCCTTCCGTTAGTTCTTTGACTTCTTTCCAATTGAATGTTTCTAGAGACTAGACTGATCAAGAGGTGTTAACTTAACAGAAGATATAGTTATGAACCTTATTTTCTCAACACATACGCATTAGGCCAAGTATCTCAGGAAACTTTTTCTATGCAGCTCTGTACTCTGGAATTTGAGACACGTCGGGCCTCATACTATTGGTTGTTGCATGTACTGAGCCTTTACCAGCCTCATGTATGGGAATACTCACGACTCAATGTCACCAATACTGTGATGTCTAAGCGTAAGGTGGGCCATCTTTTCGGACGAGAGAATAAAAACTATCACAGTTTTCTATAATGTGCATCCCAAATGCCTGAACTGTGTTGTGGTTGCAGTTAAATCGTCTTGTGACAGGGAAGTGGGTTGATGGTTGGGATGATCCTCGTTTAATGACGCTAGCTGGTTTGCGACGTAGGGGCGTAACTTCAACAGCAATAAATACATTTATTCGAGGAATTGGAATTACCAGAAGGTTAAGTTCATGCATTTGAAGCATACAATAAACTTGTTTTTAAAATTTTGTATGCTCAATGGTCATAACATTTTTCATGTCTTGTGTTGTTCAGTGATTGTAGTATGATTCGTTTGGATCGCCTTGAGTATCATATTAGAGAGGAACTAAACAAAAATGCACCTCGCATGATGGTTGTCACACATCCACTCAAGGTATGCATCATATTTGCATTCTTGCTATGAGATTTTATCACTGTCAAACTGAACGTTTATTCGGTTTTAACTTTTAAGGTCGTTATTACCAATCTTCAAGCTGGCACAGTTATGGACCTTGATGCTAAGAAATGGCCGGATGCTCAAACAGATGATCCATCTGTCTTCTACAAGGTGCTGTGTTTGTGATCTTAAAACCTCTTTTTATATTTTTCTAGAATAAGGATTTTTTGTTTTTATTGAACAATGCACATCCACTTGTGTTCTATATAATGCCTTGATGGTAACCGTCATTGGTTTTTTAAGTAACTGATCCAAGTTTTAGATTTTGTGGTCCTTTTCCTTTATGTATAAAAGGGTAATGCTGTATGTGCTTTGTCTCTTGCATTTCAATAAAATTTGATTCTCGGCTCTTTCCTAATTTTTATTACTTCTACTCATGACTTTAGGTCCCATTTTCAAATGTTGTATACATTGAGCACTCTGACTTTCGAATGAAAGATTCCAAAGATTACTATGGGCTTGCTCCTGGTAAATCTGTTCTACTGAGGTATGTATATGTTATTAGCTCAAAAGCCGAAGACTTGTGCTGAATGCTGATCTATTTTCTATACCATGATCCTTAGTTCTTGCAAATAAAAGAAGATATTTAGGATTCTCTTCATGTCCACAGATATGCATTCCCTATAAAATGCACAGAAGCAATCCTGGCTGATGATAACGAAACTGTTCTTGAGGTTCGAGCAGAGTATGATCATGAAAAGAAGACAAAACCAAAGGTTGTTCTATTATTCTGGAATTGTCAGTCATAATATGAAGATTCTATGATGGTTGCAAAATTGAATTGTTGCTTTTCTGTTGAGTTGTTTGCAGGGCGTTCTTCATTGGGTTTCTGAACCTTCTCTGGGAGTTGAACCACTTTCAGTGGAAGTCAGGTTGTTTGACAAATTATTCCTCTCTGAGGTGAGCTACTATTTACTTCCTTTTGAATTTGCTTCATATATACCTTTTCACGAAAATTCTATGAGCTCTTACATACCCTAATTTTTGTATCAGAATCCCGGTGAACTTGATGATTGGCTTGGCGACCTGAATCCACACTCCAAAGTGGTAATGCCTGGTGCATATGCTGTTCCCGCTCTTCGAAATGCGGCAGTTGGTGACAGCTTCCAGTTTGAAAGACTTGGTAGGTTCTACAACTATAATAGAATTGTGCAAACTGTATATCTTTTTCTTTTCTAGCTGTTCATTGACTTGAGTCTTTGAGAGACCATCAATATGTATATGAGTTAATGTATCCCATATCAAAAAAATGTGAAGTCAGTCGCTACTTGGGAGATTTGATATACTAGTTGGGCCCTCCACCTATCAGGTTAAGCTTTTGAATTGGATTCAAGTTTAACAAGATATCAGAGCTGGTTTGGTTTGGGTCTGATGCCCGTCTTTGTTGCCTCCCGTCTTGGTCCACGTGCTCAGTCTGTTGTGTACTTGTGTTATCCGGCCTTCACGTGAGGGGTTGTTAATGTATCCCACATCGATAGAATCTGAAGTCAGTCACCCTTGATATACTAGTTGAGCCTTCAACCTATTAGCTTAAGCTTTTGGGTTGAAGTCATGTTTAGCAATATGCAATACCTCTTCTCAAGGTTATAGAATCTTTCAAGGGAAAGTGGAAACCATTATTACGAGGGCATGCATATTTGCCTTCTCAGTAGACTGTTAACAGTAAGTAGCTGAAATGGATTATTTATTCATTTTCTTGAGGGTTCTGCAAGGTGCTAATTCAATGATTGCTGTTGAAATGAATGCTTGGTGTGTACAAGTCCGGAATAGGGTGATTAGCTTTGAAACACGTTGGGATAGAATTGTGGGGGTCTAGTTCTATATGTTATTTGCATGTCGAAGAAGAAAAAAGAAAAGAAAATACATTTTGCAGAGAAGTCAAGTCATTTCATATTTTTGTGCCAATAATGTGTGATCATGTAGAGTAGCTGTTAGTTCGAGCTCACCTTGCACAGTGCTGTAATTGGTGGTTGAGGCATAAGTGGTCCATCCCTCTTTGTTCCAATTTTCTGAATTAGTTCATTTCTTTATGAGATATATGTTGTTTCTTCTTCCAGTTAATTAAATCACGTTTCATGTGTATTTCCAGGATATTTTGTGGTCGACAAGGACTCCACTCCTGAAAAACTTGTATTCAATCGTACAGTCACTCTACGAGATAGCTACAGTGCCAAGGGTGGGAAATAGGTTATGGAAGCACATGGAGCAAAAAAAGATGTTTTGAACGTTGTATAAAATGTTCTACCGATTACATACCCCACTTTATGTTTAAATTTTTACTTCCTAGTTCTAGGTTTTGTACATCATATTAAATTATCTTATACAGCTTCTCTTACATATTTTATTTTTATCATTATGGACATGTGAATGATTGCATATTTTGGTGTATGAAGGTCACTAAACGATTTTGTGCACAACTAGTTTTTGACCTAGGTTCTAATTTTAATTTTCCAAACCACCCTTGATTGTAAGTTTATTGTTCTCA
The DNA here is from genome assembly GCA_036897545.1 of Pelargonium fulgidum. Lineage (NCBI taxonomy): Eukaryota > Viridiplantae > Streptophyta > Magnoliopsida > Geraniales > Geraniaceae > Pelargonium > Pelargonium fulgidum. The sequence continues at coordinate 9,517 of JAYMTE010000541.1, forward strand.
TATATGTCGATGTCAATCATTTTTGTTCAACCACCAAATTAGTAATGTGTTGTTGAATCATAATTATTGATGTAGGAAAGTGAGTTGTTTTGGCAGAAAGTGTACATTCCAAGTGCTACTTTTGGTTTATCTCTTCTGCTAGTGTTTTTTCTGATACCTATAATTTTGGTGAAACAGTTTATTGAACTGTGTATGTTTTAAGGTTTTTCAGGTTTGCTGGTTCGTTTCTGAAAGTGATACAAGTGTAGCAAACTACAACAGCTGGTCAGGAGGCTGAGTGGTAAAGAAGCAACAGAGTACTTTCAGGTAAAGACAACAACTGCCTTGAGTGCCTTTAACTTTGCTTTGATTTGCGTTTTGGTGTTACTAGTGCACTAGTTGAAATTAAAAAAAGTTATGAAACTTATCCCGGAACCAAAACTAGGAACCACAATAATATCAGTCAAATTATTCTTTTAGCAAGACTTGTTTTTGCCTTTCAGTTCAGAGGCTCCACTTTGAAAAGTTCTCTGTTCATGAGTCATAGGTTTTGGCGTTTTGTAGTTTACATGATATGATAGAGTTTAGTGTCTTCACGTTTACGTTTGACAAAGAAAGGTTGGATTTGATTGAGATTTTCTTGCAATGAATTGAAGAAAATGAGTATCAATATCTATCTGAAAAGCTCGAGGTTCCATCATCACATGAAACCTCAGCCAAGCATTGCTCTTTGGTCACATGCTGAGAGGTAAGACTTTTCTATGAACCCTTCTGTGTGAATTTGCCACTATTCTTATTTTCATATGTGAACAAATCTAAGTAAATCTATAGAATGTGATACTGAAACATAGTGGACTGACCTCAGATCAGTAGAGAACATAATTATTCATCACATGTGGTACTTTAATGAAATCTCATATCTCATGATTGGATAATCATATCTCAAACTTGTGGGCACTTGAAAAGAGCTTGATCCACATAAAAGAAACCCAGTCAAATTTCGGGTTGGGGCGGGTGAAACAACACATTTTACATGTACATCCCAACCTGCACGAATCTGTATCTCTTGCGAGTTGGGTTCGGGCTCGTCGCCTTTTTTATACATGACTAGATCCTTCCTATGTTTCTTCTATCCCTTGTTATGTTCCGGCCATAAGCTTGTTTTGTTGAAAAGTTAGTGTCATTTATGTTAAGGTGCTTAAAAAACGTCCTAGCATGATTAGCTGTGTTATGTCCATCTTCTTGTTTTCGTTGTGATGTGGACTGCAGTTTTGTTTCTTTCCTTCCTATTAGCTAACTGGATATGCTGATTTTTTTCTTCCTATTACTTGTCATTTTCATTAGCGGATGATTTCACATTTTTCCGCTACGTCTCTCTATATAATCTTTGGCTTTTTCAATAGGTGGTATACCTATACTAGCAATGGCCATTACCCAACTCCCAAGTGGTTTCAAACTAGTTTTCAGATCAAGACAGGCACCAGAAAGTTTTTCTCCTTCATACTCCTAAAACCCTAAATACTAGGATTTGCTTAGAAGTAAACACCATCAGGAAGACGGTTCAGGGCACGAAGCTATCACTGTTGAGGCCCGAGACTGGTCATTTATATGGGTCATTACATACGTATCTGTCCTTAAATGGGTGGCTCAATATATAGATTATGTGGATTAAACGAGTTTGACTAGAACACGACCTAGTTATTAAACGGGTTGAGATAGTTACACTAACCCGATATGCACTTATTTAAGTTGAACTCAAACCTTATTAAGCTCATGTTTTGTCGTGTCGTGTCACGAAGCATAAGCCAAATCGCTAGCCCTACATTTATGTGCACAATCTTGTCTAGTTTTAATTTGCATAGCTTTTTACAAATTCTCGATTCAAGGTTTAGATTCATAAAAATTGACACAATAAAACATAAAGTGCTAATATTAGCTTTCAAAATTTACCTTCCTATAATTTCAAGAATACTCTTGTGGCAACATGGGGTGTGGTTGGGTGAGATGTAGGGTCTTCAAATTGCAGTACAACTATTTATCATGTGGGGAAGGACCAAATGGGTAGTGAACATTACTCCTCCTCGACTTTCTGTGGAAAGTGAATTAAAATAAAATAAAAAGAACTCTTCTATAGGTTATGCAGTGTCAGTTGGGTGATTTACTCGTGTCTGGTGAGTTCAAATCTATTAATTGAACGGATTTCTTCGGTCTTTCTAGAATTGACACAAACAAAGAATGTGTTCATCATCTTTCTTCACTGTTAAAATCAATTATTTACAAATGAAAAGAAATCGTACAGAATGTTATTGCTTTTAAAGTTACATGTCCAGCAACACCATATCTTAGTAATAATTAGTAATCATCCCGGAAAAAAATTAACCAACAACATTCATACAGTTATTTTCTCAACAAATATAGAGTAAAAAAATGGTCACAAAGCAAAAACCATTCCTCATGCATTGGATCTTGTGTTGCTTTTCCCTCTTTCTTCTTCTATAAATTGTGATTATAGCTCCATAAATATTCACCATCTCTCAACTCATAGCACATTACACATCTCTCTCTCTCTCTCTCTCTCCAATAAAAAAATGAAAATGTCAAGTGCCCATTTTTGTGCTTTGCTTGTAATTGCCATGTTCCTTGTGGAAGCTCCATTGTCAACCATGGCAATGACTTGCAATGCCATGGAGCTGAGCTCTTGTGCCAATGCCATAACCTCCTCGGCCGAGCCGTCGACGACTTGCTGCAGCAAATTGAAGGAGCAAAGGCCTTGCCTCTGCAAATTTGTGCAAGACCCTAACCTTCAAAAACTTGTCAACTCTCCAAATGCTAGGAAGGTGGCTACTACTTGTGGCACTCCATTTCCTAATAATTGCTAGAAGAAACAAGGAAGATGAAAGAGAAGAAGCCTATTATAGTAATTATGGTCTAAGTTTTCTTTCGTTGTAGAAAGGTCTTTGTACTAGCTCGGTCATTTTGTTTTAGCTTTTGAACGGTTTGATGTTTCAAGATATTTCATAGATTTTCAATCGGTCTTTATTCTAGATTATGCCACGTACGTTCAGTTCTAACTACTTTGATCTTTACCATTAACTATAGTTACATATGATCGTACTTTGACGTAGTAGTGTAACTAAAATTATTGATGAAGATAAGAGAATCTGAACATAGCATTGTTTGGACTAAGATTAAACGAATTGATTTTTTTTGAATTACATTGAAATGTTTGCAAGTTCGAGAACTTGAAACTTAATGGATTGAATAATGTAAGGACATTTTTGTTATTGTAATTTCCCTCATAGAACAAAAAGGGTAAATATTATAGATATGAATATAGTCTCCATATATGTTGGTATGGTCCATCCTTTTTTTGTCTCAACCATGAGGTTTTTGAACGGCCCCGCAAACTCACGGTTGACACCTTTAAGTCTTATATCACACCCAGACTAATCTTCATTCGAGTCGAGTATGACCACAAGGACGGCAAAGCTCTCCCTACCAAGTATGGTCCATCCTTTTTGTTTGAAATAATATTCAACGAGCTATTATACTACACTATATAAATAATTGTAACCCTCTCAATTTTACACTATTCAATTCCAATTCTTTCAATGAATTTCAAATGACTTCTTTTGGAACCATTGAAATATCCACTTTACAAAATCGCCATGAAAAATCTTTATAGTTCGACATCTCAAATACATAGTAGTGTAATTTTTCTTCATTTATTAAAATATCTTCTCTGTATTTGTCCAGGGACGGATCTCCTTAGGCCAATTGGGGGCAGTTGCCCCCAATGACCTTTTTAAAAAAAAATGTATTTTATAGTTTTTGTATTTTTCAAATTAATCCTTGCTATTTTTTAATTTTTGTCTCGACTGAAATTCTGATATTGTACAGTTTTCCCCAATTAGTTTTAAATCTTTTATAATTTCCTCCTTTAATCTTACAAATTTTAGAATTCAATTACACTAATAAATAGATTTGTATCAAATAACTAGTAAAATAAAAGTGAAAAAAATATGTTATAATTTATCAATGTCACATGTATACTATGCAAAAATTGTACAATTGCGAATGAACGAATAAGAAATTGTTTATTATGTTTACAAATGTTACTTGAAATTTTTTTCCCCACAGAGTACAATTTCTAGGTTAGTCCCTGATTGCAAGTATAAAAAATATTGCAATCACTCATTTCAAGTATGTAATAACCTTGAATATTATTTTTATTATTCATACTTTGTATTCCTTTTTCTTTTTTGAAAATAGAGAAAATTGTAGAAACCCCTATGAGATTATCACTTAAAGCAAATAACACATTATGGTTTACTTTGTGGTACATATATAGTCCCCTGTGGTCTCATTTAAACTTTCTGTTATAACACCGTTAGTTTATGACCCAAAAAGACGAAATTACGCCTAAGTGATATTTTTTAAAAGTTAAACAACCCATAAAGCCAAACAAGCCCCAAGTCTAAACAAGCCGTTAAGCCAAAGCACCTTCTTCTCCGGCATTCTCCGGTGAAGCTGAGCTGGGTGTCGGCTCCCACACCACCGGTGTCGTCTCTTTGCCGCCGATCTGGTACTGTCGACCTCCACGAATCGTCCACCACCGTCTCATTCATCTCTGCCGCTCTAGCTCCATCGATCTGGTTCTCCGATTTGTCCCTTTGGTCTCAAGCGTGCTCTTGCAACAAACAACCTCTTACCATCGTCTCTGCCACCATCTTCTTTCTCCATTTACAAATCTCGACCATGAATGACGAGAATCGCTCAGATCTCCAAAGCAGACGTGATCGATGAAGGCCACGGTGCTCTCTCTGTTTAATCCAGGAGCAGTATCGATGAGGAGGCCATAGTTTATTTCATCTAGCAGTGTCTCATCTCAAGCGATGGCTCACGGCAAATTGAAAAGCCCAGATCTGGCCACCACCATCCGAGCCCTATGCTCTGACGTTTTCTCGTCTCCGGCGACGGCTCACCATGAATCAAAAAGCCTAGATCTAGTCACCTCCATCCGAGCCCTCTGCTCCAGCGCGTTCTCGTCTCCGGCGACGGGTCACCACCATCCCAAATCTGGTTGCTTTTGCTTTGATTTTGGCTGTTTTTTGTTTGATTTCATTTTGTCTCATGAGAATGTTCATAAATTCTTGCGACCAGAAAATTCATAGTGTCGATGGAATCTGCATCAATTAAGGAAGAAGGGCATTTTTGTCATTAAATAAATATATAGAACATGTGCATAGCATGTGACTAAATCTGTCCAATTTTCCATCCATTTTAACGGAATAAAGTCCAAATTGAAACCAAGAGGAGTTATGTGCCATGAACTAAGTCATAAGGTGTTATTTGCTTTAAGTGATAGGGTTATCTGCAATTTTCTCTTGAGAATATCTAATTAAAAAATTTAGTAAAATCTAATTATAAATTCTACTTTTAAAAATTAAATTTCTTTAATGTCTTATATCTATCGATTTCTTTTTTCAGAATTTGAATATTTGAAGTTTCCAGCAATTCAATTTGAATACAATAATAAAATAACTAGAAATAAGTAAGGGTAAAATCAGTATTTTGAATTTTTCTAATGACAAGTGCAATGCACATGATGAAAGATGTTACTTTTCCGTTGAACTTAACGGACATATATAAGTGATGTCAAAGTTTAGGTGTGTTTGATGTGAAAAAAAGTTATTGGCCCACATTTGATTTAGGTTGATAGTAAAGGTTACTAATATGAAAATTTTCCCATTATATGGCAAATCTCATATCAATATTTACCTAACATCAATGTTCTCGTGCAATGTATTAATATTATAAACTCAATGAATCAACTCACATTCAATATTAACATGAAAATATAGAATTTCAACAAGCTAGAAATTGAGCTAAAAAAAAAAATTCTTGGAGCATATTTCTACACAATTTTACACTAAGGGCTTGTTAGGTAAAATTAGTATTTTTTTGAAAGTAGCTGGAAGTGGATGGATGCAGTTGGAAGTAGCTTACAAAAATAAATTATATTCGGTGAATTAATGATTTGAAGTAGCTGGTAGTTATGTTTAATGAAATTGTATGTTTGGCAAAAGAGCTGGAAGTATGTATAAAATATAAAATTGGCATAATTGTCATTCGTGTAATTAATTGAGACGGAGGTATGTTGTTGGCTTTTTTGGTTGAGTCACAAAATATTGTCTTGGATTGTGTTTTAGTAAAGACCAAGAGAACATTTGGCTTGTTTGGTTGAGTCACAAAAAGTCCATTAATTTAGTTTAGTAATTATTGTATAATAATAAATAAAAGAGGAAATGGGGGGCCTTTATGAAGCAAAGAAGCAAACGTGTGCAGGCTCTTACTGTTGTGGTCATCTCCCCCAAATCACGTGAGGGTTATTTTGTGGCTGTCGGCGGATAATTTTGAAAAGGTATGTTTCAAGTATTTGATAAATATAAACTATAGATTTCTTCATTGAATATAAACAGTCGACCGTTTCTGGGTTTCTTCACATTGCATACATAAACGGTCGACTGTTCAACTGCTGGAAAATAAACATTCGACTGTTTATGGGTTTTATTCATGTCATATCAGCGCCGTGAAACGATGTTGCATTAGAAGAATCAACGTTAGTGACAGAAATTTCTGTTACTAAGCAAAAAATTAAGCGGCAATTTCCCTGCCTAAAATCAGCGATGAAAATTTTCATCACCCAGTCTCTGATCAGCGATGGAAATTTTCCGTCCCTGATTTTCGTCTCTGTTAAGACATTTTCTTGTTAGTATAATTTTATTGATTTTCAATGTTAGTATTGAGTTTTTTTAAATGTTCAAAAATTTCAAATTTTGAGGTTTCAAACTTACATGTGTCATTATTTATTGTACAAATTATAACTATTTTTTTCATACATAATCACGGGTCAATTGACTTCTCATTCCACCACATGGGTCCGCCACTGATTGAATTACAACATGTCACGTGTTAGGTGTCTATTTATGGCAGTAAGAATAGGTTCATCTTAAATGTGGGTGAGTGCGCGAATTTTTGTTAAGGTGCATTAATTGTATAGAATCTATGTGGTTTTTTGTTTAGGTGTGGAGTGGTGCGCCACATGGTGCGGGCTTATTAATTTGCTTAGTGGAGAATAAATTAATGAGTCTTGGAGAGAGAGAATGAGTGTGTATCTTAAGACATCTTCAATTGAGATTAATAAGGGTGCAATAGTCTTGAAAAATCCACATATATATGTTAAAGTTGGTGAGGTAGCATTAGAAGTTGCCACGTCACCAACTTCAACCATTTCTAGCACTCTCTTTGATTTGTAACTCATGTCTTTTCGTTTTTCATTGTTTACAAATAATACTCTATTAGTTAATAGTAATTAGTGATAACATTCACTATTACAATTACTTATACATTTTCTTTAGGTTTCAAGCAATTGAAAAGTCTCAAATCATTTTCTTCATTATATAATTCTAAGTTTCAGTGAATACATAATCTCTTATTCTTTTCTTCTCTTTCATGAATTATCATAATAAAAAATGGTAATGCTCTTCAATTATGATTTGTGCATGCAGCTTTTCATATGTAATTTTTGAGTGCAACAACTCACAAGATAGAAAACATGATCATTGATGTTCCACCGTGGTCAATTTTCCTACAGCCAAAATATCATAAGATTTTCTATTTCCAAGCATCATTCACCAAGATTGAATGAAGAAACCTATAGTAGTGATCACAGTACACATTCATATCAATATCTTAACCAAGTAATTTTGAGCTTACAAAATAGTCAATTTAGTACCTATTCCTTTATTTCTTCCGATTTAGTACCTAAACTTAAAAATCACACCCAATTGAGTACCCACCGTCAAATTCCGTCAACAGAATCGTTAAGTGATGACGTGGCATGC
>JAYMTE010000542.1:0-17401 GCA_036897545.1 Pelargonium fulgidum
TACAAACAGTAAGCCATATGGATATGATATGTGTTGACTGCTTTTTTGTTTCCAATTTTCTAATGTCATCTTGCGACCCAACCTTATGAAGATTTATAGCTTCTCATCGTTTAGACTGGAAATCATTCTAGACTCTGAAGCATACATATGACATAATTACTGTGCATCCCTAGAGATGTCCATGGTCTCCTCCAGACATGTAACGTAAAACATCATGCTAAGTAAATTTCAAAATATGGCTAATAAGTGCACATTTTAGAGACTGCTATTCTGCTAACCTTCAATGTGTGTGTGGGAAAGAGAGTGTTTCATTACCACAAAAGATACCCTTTTAAGGAGTTGACCATTATCATTTTATCAATTCTCTCAGAAATCTTCATTTTCCATAGCAAGAGACGAGTAATTCCATTCATTTGTTTTGTTCTGCAATATATTGATTCACTTATTAATGTGATGGCAGGTGCAGGATGTGGTTAACTGGTTTGGCCGGATAGCACTTCTTATAGATCAGAACACACAGGCCATCCACTTGTTTTTCACCGCACTTCTTCAGGTGCTCTTCCTATCCTGTCTCGTTGCATCTCTTCATTTAACTTCTAATTTCTTCCAAGGAGCGAGCCTTGGTCATAACTTAGAAATCCTGCATGTCTTTGTTGCAGATTTTTGATCGATCGGGTTTATTGTATGGAGAACTGGCAAGATTTGTACTGAGGCTCCTGGGGATCAAACCATCAAAACCTGAGCAGGTTCAACAGCAAGCTGCTGCTGCAGTCCCTGCACCCAAGGGACCAAAGGCTGCTCGTAAATGATGTGTCCCACGACACTGAACTGGATCACTTAACTATCAAATGTTTTTTGATGTTTCGATGCATAGAATGAATGTAGCAATTAGTAGGATTCGAAAAGTCCCATCTGGATGGTGATGGGTTGGTTAATATCATTGGATTCCGATGTGATGATCTGTTGTTGGTAGCATGTCTAGGAGAGCATGGATAATCAAGGTGGATACATACATTACTGAGCAGGTTCATATACACTTTCTTTTTCAAGTCTGTTTGGCTTTGAAAGTTGCTACCTGCTGCAACTATGTAAATCGTGCCTTGCTTCATCCGATTCAAAAATAATTGTTTGATTTTGTTACATAGTATTTTCTCAGCCCTAAAACAAGTGTCATTGTCATGTTTCTTTTACATTCTTATTTTGAAATACGTGTCTAGTTTTCTTTTCGAGGGGTTATTTATGCATATATTATTAATAATGTCTCTATAATAAATTAGTTAGTATCTATTGAGTTTGTTAGCATACACGTATATGGAAATAAAAGAAAACTCTAACAAAAACACTGATTTAATCTATTTGTTTCCATTTATTTAAAATGCATATTCTTATGTTATATTATGATTTATTTTTCTTCAAATGAGTTTTTCTTTTTGTTGCTTCAAAAGTTAAAGGTGACTTAATTCATGTTGAATGATTGTTAGAACAACTAATTTGTCACAAGTTGACATGGTGTGAGACACGATATTGCACATGTATAATATCTCACTTGCACTTAAATCATGTGACCACATGAAATTCTAACCCGTATAATACTTCGTGTCGAAAATCGTGACGTTCCTCGTACTATGCCAAGATGTTACGTAGGAATATCCCACCAAGCAATGGAGACGTCTATGTCTAAAATAGATTCCAACGCTCTAATTGCTAGCGGTTTTTCACTTAAGCATGTGTTATTCTATTTCATGTACTGAGTGACAATATTTGGAGCTCTAAATCTTTGCAAGTGTATAAGTGATCAAGAAAATAGTTTTCGGAGTTGACTTAGACTAATCAGGCGCATCAAATTATTTCCATTATCAAGAACGATTCTAAAGTTGGCGTTTTTCGTTCGTTATTCTTTCTTCAAGATATTCATTCATCATTCGAAAATTTTAATTGAGTTTCGTGAACTTAATTTCACCCAAAATATCCTAACAAGTTGACAAGAAAATTGTCCGTCCGAGTCAAATACGTGAACATACGTCAAACTATAGAAAAGAAAATTATATTTAACTTGAATCATGTTTCAAAAATACAGTTGCACTGTAATTTGTTTGGATAACTTTTATTATGCAAACATTAATGTCACATTGAACACCTAACGAGTCTCAATCAATCAATACTTTCTTCGGTCCAAAATAAATATCATGTTTCAATTGTACTTTTGTCCCAAACTAAATATTTGTTTTTTTTCTTAAAAAGTTTGTTATACATGAATTATCAATAATATCCATATAATAAGTTAATTAGTATGCATTAAGTTTGTTACAATACATGTGCATACGGATAAAAGAGTAGATATACAACACTAATTTTCCTTAAATTTTCTCAAATGGAAATGACACTTATTTTTGGTTGGAGAGTACAAAATTTATATTAATTGCACTTAAAATAATGTATTTTTGATTAGATGGACGACTTAAACTAAATAGTTTCAATAGGTACCAAAAACAAATAAAGGGGTTTAATCTTTAGGTGCCCGTAAACTTAATTTTTTTTAATGTTTATACCATCGCACTGTTAAAAAGTGTGATTTACCCATTGCATATCGGTTTAGAATAGTTACAAACTCGTGAAATATAGCGTGTCTCCAATCAGTTGGTGTATAAACTAATTAGCATTTACCGGGTGGTCCAATTTGATCCATGTTGAAACAAATTACTGACATTTTCAATAACAAACTCATTAGATTTTGATGGAAAATACTGTACAGTTACAAATAATATCCAAGGCCATCATTTTGAGCATTTTCTTTCTATGATCCCAAAGCAAAGCTCCTCCCCAAAACAGCAGAAATTGCCAACCAAATCAAGACTAGAACACAAACTCGAAAAATGCCAACCTTGGTCAGTTAAGCCGGTACTGTATTTCAGATTAAAGCTTCACATAATAGAAGGCCAAAGTTCTGCAGTCGGTATCATTAGCTCATCAGCTCCTTCAGTCTTTCAATTTTACTGCAGTCATGAACATGTTACAGTTACTAAAATCTTTCAACCGTAATCAATTTACATTATGGGTTGACATGGAAATTCCAAGTGCATGTGAATTTAATAATGCCATCTATCTCACAAGTACTAAGCTTGTTAAGCCATATAACAGCTTTAATCCTCTATTTCACTCACTCAACATATGCTATGGCTGTGGTTTGAGTAGCACTAATGTCTACATCTTTGATAAGTTGAAGAAACTAGAAGTTGGAAAAAAAATATACTCCCTCTGCTCCAAAATAAATGTTCTGTTTTACTTGCATTTTTATCCCAAAAAAGTGTCTTGTTTCATATTTTAGGAAGTTAGTTATGCTTGAATTATGTCCCTGTAATAAGTGAGTTAATATTCATTGAGTGTGTGACAACATATGTTCATGGGGGATAGAAGAGTAAATATACAACACTAACATTTCCGTAGTTTTTCTCAAATGGAAATGACACTTATTTTGGAACAGAGGGGGCCGTTAATATGTTGGTCACTTGGTCTTCACTAGTAAACCTTGCATTTCAATATTCCCTCAGTTTTCCCTCAGAAGCAAAAATGAGTCCAAACCCCAAAACCTTTAGATTAACAATTAACAGAAAAGAAAGTGATGTGATAAGCCAATTTCACTAAAGAAAAAGCAATTATAAGCAGTAGCACAATACCTTTTCGGAAGGGACGGTATCAGCTCTTCTGCTATCCGGGCAATTGCTGAACCTACATCATCCTTGGATGAAGTATGCTTTCCTTCTGTACATGATAATAAATAAATAAAAACAACCCATTATCTTGCTGATCATATCCAGAAGAAAAAGAAGAAATAATCACAGAAAGGACAAGCTATCTCAAAGGTTTCACCAAATACCATCTTATTAAGACAAAGAAGCAGCATATTCAAGTAACTATTTTTACCTTTTCTAACATCCACCAAAAAAAAAAAAAAAAAAAAAAGATTAAGTGTTTAGAATCATGCAATGCTTTATTAGATGGATCACACCTTTAAACACCAAACGCAACATATAGAACTTTGATATAATATAATGCACTCCACACAGCATATATTCAAGTAACCATCTACAAAAAAAATTGAAAAGAGAAAGATAGCAGATAAAGTGTTTAGAATCATGCAATGGTTTATTAGATGAATTATACCTCCAAACACCAAACCGAAACATATAGAGCTTTGATATAATATAATGCACTCCACTGTCTTAAACTTAATTGAAGGTGCACGTCATGCTGTCTCGTCAGTAGAACAAAGAAAATTCAGAGTAATTATGGTGTACCCTGTCTCAGATCTTCTTAGACCCACAAAATATGGTAGGTGAAACCAACTTATCTAGATTAATCTCTCTACATTACATAGCAGAGGGGTTTTATGAAATATTGGAATTATAATCTAAATCAAGATGCAAGAGTCAAACACCAATGATAAGAACACCGCCCAAAATAGCAGCAGCAACAATGGAAGAGGAGAATTTTTTGTTCAACACGTTTATTTCTGTACACCACGAAACACAAAATAAAAAGAAAAAAGGGGAGTCTTATACCTTGATACTCTTCTTCAATTGAGTAACGACCTTTGAGATATAAAGTGTCAGTCCAATCTAAATCTAAGTCTTCTCTTTCTGCAAAATCCTCCAGCATATGACCAATGAAATTATAGGCAATAATGCTTGAGTCGTCACAGACTTCCTGGATAGCTAGGTATTGATTTTTACATGCACTCTGGTTGTTGAGAGCCGACTTTTTCTCCCCACATGACAAGTTAGAGAATAGGACATTTGGAGGGCTTGCTGGATCCATCTCAGTATCATATTCAAGTTTACACCTTTTGATATTGTTTTCATACGACCTTCCAAGTGGTGTAATGAGACTCTCATTTGTTTTAAAGGAGCCATATTTGCCCATACTTTCCTGTAATAGAGAGGAAGAAGCAAGACTGTAGGGATCCACAGAATCAGCATCAGTAAAGTACTCAGGCTCGTGTTTTCCAGCTGAATTAACATTTATACATTTTCGAGGTGTAAGGAAAGGAGAACCATTGTGGTTATTTGAAGAGGTAGACTGCTCATGATAATTTGGTTTTGACTCTCCAATACTTTCTTCATAGTAATGTGAATCAACAGAATGCAACATGTTACCACTTACTGAGTTTCTAAGTCCCTGTTGCTGACCATCAGTATCATCATCGCCATCACCTTCATCACTTTCCTCCAAATCTTCCATATACGCATCAGCAAAATCCTGATCAAACTCACAATCAACAAATATATCCAAAACAATCTGCTTTGTCTGGGCACTCACATTCAATATGCATTCTACCTCTTGTTTAGTCTCCTCCTCGGTGAAGCATTTAGGTGGATTATTTCGACTGTTTTTGTTGATAACATCAAGAGTTTCGAATAAAGACTTCGGAATTGCATTCATATCACTGCACTCAAAAAGATATTCAGTTAACATTCTTTTAATTGCTCCCCGCAAGCGTCTAATTGATAATTTAGCATTTGGATCTAATAGAGGCTGCAAGGATTTCAGCTTCTGAATCCTAACCTCAGTTTTAAGTAACAAAATGGCCTTAACTATATCATTCTGTAAGGCTTGCATTTCTGGTGAGAAATGGCGAAACTCCACAGAGGAATTTTGAAACCCAGGTCTCAGCTTCAGTGACAAACCAACTATTGCCAATGCTTTGGCTAATGGCTCTTGTAGCTTATCCCCTACATCTAGTTCTGAAAGCATAGCTTCACCAGTTTTCCTCACTTGATTAACTAGACCGTCTCGGTTCCATCCACACCTGCTGGTCTGTAGACGAGGCACACTTCCTTGGATACCTCTAAGCTTCCTGTGCATTGCAAGCAAGGTCTGTTTAGGCAAATCCTCTAGTCCAGCAAGTACCTTAGCAGCAGCATCTTGAAGAGATTGAGATGCAGGAGTAAAAAATGCTGTGCTATTATCTTGAAAATTTTGTGGATCATTGAGAAGTTGAGATAGCTGTTTGAAAACATCTGTCCCAGTAACTTTTGGAAGATATTCTTTGATGACCTTTTTCATTTTCCGGCGAGTTTTCTCAAATTTGTCCGACCCTTGCATAAGAATAGTGGCAAGGAGGTAAAGTCCTTTATTGGTCAAAGAATCAAGGCATGAAAAAAGGTCTCTTCTTACATTTTCTGGGTCAGAAAATGACATATCAACTTGAACAGAACAATGCTCTTTTTCAGCATCACTTGCTCCAAAGGCTTTCTTGACACGGGTTTTTGTGGCCTCATAGAACATCTGGGAACAAATAGAAAATAACTCATCAGCAAGTAGTGAGACGAACAAGAATATTTAACAGCACACGCCCAACAATGCCATTGAACTACTTAAGAAATTAAGCAAGGAAGAGGTGCCATGATAAAAAAATTACTTACACACTACATAATATCAACCTTATAATTTACTCCATATAAAATGTATTGTATTTGGGGACAAAAGGTAGATGACAAAGAAATAATTTGATTTGAGCTAATCCTTCTTTGAGTTTTCTTCACTGTGTGGACAAAAATGTTGTATTATTCTCAGAAAATTGGATGCACTATATGCACAATCAAGATACATAGAGTAATTTCAGGTAATATGAAATACCAGAATTTAGTTTCACCCCATCGGTAATGATATAAACTGATTAAGCTTTTAAGAAAAGAAAAGACTTTATGCAACTATTTGTGCTTTTATTTATGACTATAGAATGTGCAAGTGGTGGCATTGCCTCATAAGTTTGCTGATCCAAAAAAAAAAATATATAGTTTTACGAACCAATTAACTAGAGCTCACAAGCAAAAAAGCTCTCAACAATTTCAAGTTAATTACAGTCCATAATCTTCTACTAATATTCCAGTCTAGAAATTTAACCATCACAACAGTGACTAGTTGCAGAAATTTGCAAAACAATGTTGACAATACAGCTAAACAGTACTATCAAATATCAATTTGTCCATCAAAATTTTCCTATTGGCAAGAAACTCTAGCAGTACTTCTCGACATGGAAAATAACTTACGTCGTCTTCCCTGAGCAGTGATTCGGGCAAAGACCTGGAGAGAGAATACCAAAATTATTCATCCCATGAAGTTAAGTCACAATTGGCTCAAAATACAAAATTTTTGCCAATGCAAAAGAAACTTCCTCTTACCTTTTACTTAAAAAATCTCGGTCCTTTGACTGTTTTTCTGATTCTAAGGTAGGGAGTCCCATCAGCCACCTGCACAAAACCCATTTTAGTTTCACATTCTTGTGACATAAGAACTAGAGTTAACTAAATTTACAGAAGCTCAAAACAAATGTAAAACTCACACATTTTCCTTGAATTAGCAACCAAGGTTGCAATAATTCAGCCAATCACACATACAATAATAACAAAAAAAACAATTGTGACGAGTTTTTCTCAAATCTTGCTCATAAACTAAAAACAAACCCATTGTTTTGAGAGATACGAGAACCCCAATATGTCACAGTACTGGTAATGCTCAATTAAACTAAGATTAAACAACAATTGAAGATAAATTTCTCTCTTTTAAGGATCACATTAACCAGAAGAACCATGCGCAAAGAGTAATGAATCAAAACGACAAACCTTCTCTTGAGTTTTAGCTGCTTCTCTTGCTGCTTAATATGCGACAATATAGTTTCGCAATCCGTTGGGTAAAAATTGTAATCACTCATCTATACCTATAAATTGAATTAGCTAGAATTTACAGAAACAAAAAATTAGGGTTTACAGAGAAGTTGTGGAGCCACCAATCACCGATACTCCAATTTGGGCTGATTTGCGCATCAATTAAATGTAAAACAATAGGCTCAAAGCTTCGATATGAGATCGGATTCGAATCTAGAAATTGGGTTTAAGGAGGAGGAGAGGCGGCAGAGAGGTGAAGAAGAGACACATCTACGGTTTCTGTACGGTTAAGGGTAATTTGGGTATTTCAAAAATGTAATTTTTAATAATTATATTAGAAAATATTTCGCTGCCGTTGACAGTTAACTACAACGGCCCATTAACCTCCCCAGTAGAGAATCTAGGGTTTTAGGGTCGAAGCTGGAGAGGCCAACTTGACGCCATGGACGCGCTCTTAGGGTTCGAAGCAGAACTGAGAGAGGGTGGTCAGCAGACGACGTCGTCTTCATGCGGGTACAAGGTTGTTCCCTGGATGAGCTGGGACGAATGGGACTTTGTCAGAGACTCTCTCTTCTCTTCTTCCCCAGATTCCATTGCCCTAGCTCTCGACAGAGTAAGATACTATCATCCACAGCTGAGGTTTTCGCAATTCCTTTGGTTTGTGAGAAAACAGTGGTGGAAGATAGAAAATGAAGTTTCAATTAGTGTTTGGGTTTACTTTTATGGACTTAGACAAATGATTCAATGGCTGTTTTTGGTTCATTCTTGCTTAATTTCTGGACTCTCATGGTTGCGCATTATGATATGAATTGTTTTATGATAATTGAATTCATGAGGTTTTTGGTGTTCAGATATCAGCTTGGCGAAGCCGAGGATGTCTTCCGGTTGTGATTGAAGTTACAGCGTCTCTAATTGAAATTCAGCAAAAAGATCCTTACTTTAGGTAAATGCCTTCTTCTGGATGCAAGTTGAAAGTTTTGGTTGTTACTTTCTAGAGTGCTAGTCTGCTAGAAGTTGAGGTAGAATTGGTTTGGTAAAGATGCTTGTTGTATTGCCAGCCTCTGAAGATGGAAAAATTTAAAGAAGATTACGTCTTTCAAGACATAATTAAACTAATGCCGCTGATCAATTCCCTGTCCAAAACATTGATTAATGCATGTGTACTCATCAGTTCTTTATTGAGGGTTTATTCTATATTGTCCTTTTTGCTTCGGGTTGCTTTCGTACCTTCTTTCCAATTTAAATTTTGCAACCTTCCAATATGTTATACTATTCTTTCTATTTAAGATTTTGTTTTGGTTTAACCCTCGTGCCAATGAATTCATGTGTACTTTTGCATAATTGTAGGAAGGACCTAAAAGAAGAATCTTCAGATTCGGACGAAATTCTTGCAATGTTGTATTGCATGGCAATCATGAGGTGAAGTACTTGTTCTTTTCCATCATACTAGTTACTTATGCACTCAGCCTCGGGTATTCAAAATTATATTACACTGAGAATTGATTTAAATCCTATATTGCAATTTGCGATGATAACTTATATTCCAAATTTATATACTCTCTCCATCCCAAAATAAGTGTCTTCTCCTCTTTTAGAAAGTTTATTATGCATGAATTATCAATAGTGTTCTTATAATAAGTTGGTTAGTATATCTTAAGTTTGTTACAAGTTACAACACATGTGCGTGGGGATAGAAGAAGAAATATACAACACTAACTAACTTCTCTTTAATATTTCTCAAAATAGAAGACACTTATTTTTGGACGGAGGTAGTATATTATACATGTGTCTTGAAAATATTTATCACCCAATTAGTCTGGTCATATTGTTGGTACGACTTAAGTTGCTAATCCATTGTAATAAAACAATTTTTCATACTTTTGTTTTCTAGTTTATGTACCGATCTTGAGACGAGTCACTAGAAAAACCTGCAATAGCTCAAAATCTATTTCAGTGAATAATTTGAAATCGTCTAAGAAAACTCAATAACCTAAACTAATATAATGTTGGCGGTATCTTGTTGAGAGTCCCCGATGATTGAATCTTTCAGGATACAATTTTGGTGAGGTCTGCTTTTGCTATGTTTTCTTGGGAGAATTATGTGCATAATAGAGGCAAAGAGGTGGCTTTTTGTGCTCTTAATATTTTAGAAACTGCATCTATGTACATGGATCTATGATTTGTTTGGTAACCTAGTAAGCTTGCTTCTTTTATTCGTTTTATTATGTGCCCACTGTTGACACATGCTGGTTGTTTAGAAGACATGTAAGAAATGAATTATTCAGTCTTACACACTTTAGTCTTATTTTTGAAGGCTTGTGAACTGTGTTATTGAGAAGACGCGTAAAAAGGAAGAGATGTCAATTGCTATGGCAGCTGATGAAATGCAAATTCCTCGAATGCTAATTGATATTCGTCATGGTAAGTAACTTCAATCGTTTATTCCTTATGTGTCTTTTGAAGTCATCAAGTATCTTCTTCATTTTTGGCATTATGAAACCCAAGCATGTGTCATAGTATGAGCTTTAAACTCCTCACCCTATTTCTAGTAGTTGCTACCAAACCCATTTTCTGTGTCTTGTGGGATTATAAAGAATGATTTATCTTTGTGCCCCATCTATGGTTCTTACTCATTCGTTGTACAAAATGGTTTGTGATTTTCCAATATTCAAGTTAAATTGAAAACCTAATATACTTTCATTTCTGGCAATGCTTCTATTGTAGAGGGTTCTCATCGTGATCTGCCTTCTCTTCGACTAGTTCGCCGTGGCTCCATTATGGTAAAAAAAAAAAATAATAATAAATAAGATTTTCTTTTTGTCTATTGAGCAGCTCATTTCCTTTAGAGATTATTCTTTTGTTAGCATTTGCATTTGCTTCCACTGTAGTTTAATGGTACAATATCTTGTGTTGATGAATTTAGGCTCTTGATTGGCTGAAATCTTACTACTGGGATCCACAAAAGGAGGTGATTCCATTTCAAAGAGGTGGACTTGCTTATACTAGAAAAGAAATTAAGTCTAAACTTAGTGAATTGGCATTTTGCATTAAATTTAAGCAAAGTCGGCGATCAAGTTCTTCAACGATCAAGGGGAAACGTGCGTATTACTTTTTCCTTTTCTTTCCTTTTGCAGTTTGATTGTTATAGGAATGCCCTAGGTTTATTTTCAGCGGACAGTTCTTGGATCTTGCATGACATATTTCATCTTTTTGCATCAAGCTAACTAAAAATGAAGAAATGTCATATCTAGATGAACATCCCTTGAAAAGAAGATAACACAAAACACAGAAGCTTTGATATGAAAAGTGACGGAATAACCAGTGAATCGGAATCCACTGCTGGCGCTGCTGTTTTTGTGGTTCTGGTGCTGTTATCTGAACTATCATTTCAAATTTAAATGTCTAGTTTGTTGATGCAATATATTTAGGTTTCTACACAAATTTGAATATATAGATTATTTCATTAGTTAAGTGGATGCTCTCTATTTCCAATAGCTGGATGATTATCTCATACTTACATAAATAACATGGTAATTTGTTGTGTTCTCTTAAATTAGTGTGATGTTTCATGATTTTATTTGTCTGGAAAACCTCTTTCACTGAGTGCTACATTGAAACTCCACTTATTTACTGAAGTTGTAAAGTTATATTACAGTTTACCTAATTTTCTGAATTTATATTTGGTGCTTCATTTGTTGAGTTACTGACTACCACTTGTCTTTTAGGTGGTAGACCTTCTGATCTGCTTTGTGGGCGTAGCAAGTTCTTCTTACTGGCAACAAACAAGCTCCATACGTCTAAATCTGGGGGTAAGGTATTCTCTTCATGTACTGTATCTGTTAGATGATGGCGATGCTATTTTGCTCAAAATCAATAGCTCAAATTATCTTGTTATACAAATTTATAAAATATATCTGGAATTCATAATCTAGACATTTATCAAACAATGTTGGTGTATGCTACTTGAATCCAATAGTAAAACTCCTTAAGATCTTGTATTCTCCTTCTCCACCCTATCATATCTGATGTTATCTCCTCTGTTAAGCCAAATGCTATCATCTCATTCCTCACTACTTTTCGTTCGTGCTAACTTAGATTTGCCCCCAACCCCTTTTACTTTTTCCTAACAGAATTTCTCTACCATTCCCTTACGAGGTCCCTAATCTCCTATGAAACACCAATTCACCCTGTTGGTTGACGAGTCATGTCAGATTCGCATGTCAGACATGGACACTCAAATCATTTTCAAAACCTTTTTTTATTCTGAATTCTCTCTTCATCAGTCTAATTTGATATTTTAAATGTTTCAGTAATATTTTGGAATCCCCTTATCAGTTCACTTGAATTTAATTTTCGTTTATATTGAGATTGGATGATTGATTAATTGAGCCTGCTTTAGAATATGTATGTAAACATGTGCTACTATGACGTTGTTTGTCTTTACTAATGGAAGTAAACATGATTTTCAGGTTATAAGACGCATATAAAAAAGACACTGAGCAGTCTTGTTCAGTTATATTCTTCTTTCTCATCAGAAGTAGTGTCGCTTTTGTTGGATTTCTTGCTAAAAGCATCAGTATCCTCAGACTTGGTGGAGAATGATTGGAAGGTTGTAATAACACAATTCTCAAGTAAGGAACCCGAATTGGTCCTGTCTCTTCTCAAGGCAGTACTTGATATGATTCAAACTCGGGAAGCAATGAAATATGGAATTGGTAACTACTCTTGTACATTTGTGATTTTGTTTATGATCTTATTATCGAATTTGCAATACTGTGCCTGTTATTGCAAGGATTTTCTGTTGCATGCACCCTATTATTGGGTTGCTTTCACAATCACCATTCCAAGTACTGTTTTAATGGTGTTCAACACTACTACTGGTGATACGCATTGGCCAACTAATTGTGGAGTAGTGCATTTGATGCCTGCTAGATTTAAATGTGCGCGCTAAATTTCAAATGATGTAAATAAATCTAACTTTCTGTTTATTATTTTATTTTTCTTCAGGACGAGAACAACTCTCTCTAGAGTATCAGACACAAATCTGTGAAATTGAACGCCTTTCATCTTTGTTTAGATGGCTTGTTGGGAATCTCAAGGGTTTGAAGCCTGTTCATTGCACAGATGTAGCTTCTAATTCGTCGGCAGAAATAGATGTATCAAAAGTAATTCTAACACAACTACTGCGAAAATGTCTCCTGGTGTCAGCTACTGGCAACACCCAGCTCATGGATTCAGCCTTGCTTCTTGCAGCTCTAACAGGAAACAACTCTCTGATGGAGAAACTCAAAAAGCTATCATCGCTATATTGTTTGAATTCCGAGAACAATGAAGAAAATTCTTTGCCCTCGAGTTCCCATAACAGCTTTATCCAGCAAGAGGAATCTATTATTCAAGCCGCTAAGAAATTAGAGTTGGTAAAATCTCATCGAATGAAAGACAAGATTGCGAAAACAACAGATGGAGATTTGGGAAGTTCAAACAGATGGACTGTGGCAGAATCATGGAACCCTTGCCCAATAGGTATGCTGCCCCGTGATGTTGGTTCTTCTGGCCGTTTGTCTGTTCTTAACTGCAATATCAATGCTCACGAAAAGGAAAGAGATGTATCCCCAATTAGGGAAGAGGGGGAGCTGAACCAAGTTAGCATCAAGAGGGTACCCGATTGTGATGTTCAGCTAATTGATAACTCGAGTGTTAAGAAGATGCGGGAGACAGTGGATGACTGCACACCCGAGAAAAAGGGTGTGGAAGATGTTGGAGGCCGGTTGATGATTGAGGGGGTTTGGAAGGAAGTTGGAGAAAAAGAGCTGCTCGACTTTCAGTCTCACGTAAGGATTTTGGTGTAACAAATCATAACATGAGAAGATATGCATAGCCAAAAAAAGTTCATTCACGTCATCAAATTTTGGTGCATTTTTTCTAAAATCTATGATGGTTAAGACACATTCAGCTTCATTTTTTCTTGTAATGGGTAGGATTTTTGCTTGCCAGCTGATTGTCCATAAACTTTGGTGAAATCAGAGAGTTTAATATAGTCTCGAAACTTGCTTTCCAGTCTCACCGAGTGTTCGGGTTTTGTTCCTCAAATAATTATAGGATTCTTTTTTGATCAATATTAATCATTATAATAAGAAATAAGAAGTTTTGATACTTCTTTAGTAGACATATTGTGAAATATAGGAATTGAAACAGGCTGACTTCATAATTATATTTTCATTTCCCCCTACTTTCGTCATAAAGATTACATTATATTTGGTTGGCATTTGCTGTAAACAAAAGCTAAAAAAATTCAATTTAGTCTCTAAATTTTTATTAATTCGAAATAGTCTCTGAACTTATGTATTTCACCTAATTTTAAGGTCCTGAACTTTTATTTGACCCAAAATGATAATATATTTTAATCTTTGCTCTTGAAGTTTATATCAAAAGTTCGGAAACCAAATTGAGTAAAATAAAAGTTAAGAAGCCAATTAGTAAAATAAAAGTTAAAGAAGCCAAATTGAGTCTTTTACCTCAACAAAATTTGTATTTTAAGTTCAAATTTCTGTAATCTGATTCAACAAATCCTATGGTACAGCAGATTGTTTCTTTAGCTTCATTCCAGTTTAAGTAACTTCAAAAGTCAACCTTCATCCTGGTTGCATTTCAAAGCTAGCAGAAGCTATTACACTGTTACACCTATATGTTTGATCTTAAAGAAAAAGAAGGGAATAAAAAAAACAGAACACCACACAGTGACAGACAAAGATCGAGAGAGAGAGAGAGAGGGAGAGAGAAGAGAGATGCTGCTATTCATGGAGGCTAATGAAATATACATGTAAAATCTGGGCACACACTGTAAATGCAAAACCACCCCCTAAGTAATATAGAACACCACAGCTCAAAACCCACAGTGGGATCACCCTTCAGTACAACAATGCACTGACAACAAATAATGAAAAAATGGGTGTCAAGAATTCCAACCCACCACCACCACGACAGCCTGCATCATAACAGGGCATGCATATGTCAAGAACCAGAGTTGATTATTTTCCTAATTGCATCATAGCAGAATATCAAGTATCAAAATCTAGAGCTCAGACAAAGAATTGTAGAAACAAAACTATTCTTTCATACATCAACAGAAGATGCAATGGCACACCAACTACATAAGAAGCATGTTTCTCCATGTATATAATCTTTTC
This sequence comes from Pelargonium fulgidum, assembly GCA_036897545.1. NCBI lineage: Eukaryota > Viridiplantae > Streptophyta > Magnoliopsida > Geraniales > Geraniaceae > Pelargonium > Pelargonium fulgidum. The sequence goes on from JAYMTE010000542.1 coordinate 14,852, forward strand.
ATGAATGCATGTCCTACCTCCCAAGCTACATTTTAAATGGTATTGTTAAGTGCTACAGGCATAACCTTATAAAACTCAACTTTTTATGACTTTTTAGCAGCAAATTATTCAACTAGGATGGGATCGTCAGAATGCTTTTCAAATCTATGTATTATCTCCTGGCAGCAAGAAGGGGAAAAAAAAAGACCCACCATCTTAATTATCAATTTCAACCCTAGCACTTTGGTTCTATTTTCATACTGTCCAAAAGTTGCCTTTAAATGTTTCAATTTCCAATTGGTTGAAGTTTTCAAAAAGATAACCTAGCTGTTTCTTAAAGACTTCTCGAGTATGACAGCCTTCACTTATATCATTTATCCAGTTCATCTATGTAGGTTTACATAAACTACTCCATTTTACAAGTAAAACAACAAAAGCAAATCAGAGATCAACAAAAAGAATGCAGAAGGCAAAGATGTGTACCGGTATTTTTAAAAGTCTCTGATGTTGGCAATGCAGGTAATGACATTTCTGCAATATTCAGTTGTTGCCATTAGAACCTAAACATAGATAGAAATTGAATACGTACTTATAGAATCCACAGTTCCCTGTTTAAAAATAAACAGGGAGACAAAATGGTTTTCAGGTTACCTGGAGCACAAAGAGACAAGGAAGACATAGTAGATGATGAAGGCCATGGAGCAGCAATATTATCAGTCAAATCACATGTAAAGCTAAAACCCGTGGTGTTATCAAGAACCACGTCTGAAAACAAGCTTCTAAGTAGACACCCTGCATTCAAATTAAAAATATGATTTAACACTAAAGAACTGCGAAAAGAAAAAGTGGAAGGGGGAGGGAACTGGGGATGAGAATACAAATAAGTGCGAACCTTGTTGGCCATAAGCTGCAACAGCACCCATGAAAAAGTCCACAAAACAGACAGACAATAATACATCAGATATGATGAATGACCATAGAAATGGAATATCAAGATAACATTATTGCAGGAAATATTACCTTGAACACTAAAATCTTTCAAATCTACATCACAAAGTTCATAAATATTGGTCATGACTCCACCTCTTCGTAACATGGACCCAAAAAGTGTAGCACACATTATGGCTTGCTTGTTTGTGATTAACATTTGATTTTGTATCCCTGCAATGTAAGTATTTAACGAGCTACAGCAGGATGGACTTGGAGCAGCTACATTACGGCATGCTTTAATTACTTCTGAAGGCTGCTTAAAATCCAGAGGACAAACTGCAAAAGAGTATTTATTTCACTAAAGTGAAACAACTAAACCAGACTGCAATGTATACGCAATATATAATAAGACATGCTCATATGAATGTGTGACCAAATTTTTATCTTAGCTAAGAGAAATGAAAATAGTTGGATGTGCTCTTCCAAGGAATTGGAAGAGCCCTATTTAAATCCTTCAGTTGTACAATAATAAACAAACTGGAATTTTTATATCACTCAAGTTAATCATGCATAGCCCAAAGGGACGGACCAATGGTTCAAGAATCACACTTCTCTAGTAGAGGTCGTGGGTTTGAATCTTGTATGGTGGGTTGGGGTGGGGAAGGGCTATGGGAAAGGGGAGAGCTACCCTCTATTGTGTAGCTCTGCCCCTTGGAACGTTATTTTTTTCAGAAATTTTTTAAGTGATGCATATAAACAAAAACTACAATTGTTTGCTACACCTAACATCTATAAAGTTAATGCCCCAATAAATATATTGCGCCAGGCATGGTAGTTGAAGTAGATATTTAAATGTTTCAAATGCTCTTGACACTGGTTAATATCATCTACACCCTTCACTTATTTAGACAATTAAAGGTAACTCAGAGTTTACATCGTCCTATTGTAACCTAATCCTGTTTAACCTTAAATTTTAATGCGCTGGGTTATGGATTATCATAACATACCCTAATTTTATTATGCCATTTCCTTCAGCAATAGAGATGGCAAACACTTAAATCACTAATAGCTTCACTTGCTTCAGCGTGCTTTACTTTTTCTAACATAATAGTTTTTACTACACACCATTCTCATGCTACTTCTTTTTCCTCATTGGGAAAATTGTTAATTGTAGCCAAATTGTTATCTATAAATTTCTTTTCGGAGCATAGGTTTCTAATGATTAATGATACAACAATGCAAAGCTAGGGCTAAGTATGACATCATGAAAATAAGTGGTGAAAAAGTAAACCAGTTATATACACTTATTATATTGAGCATCCAATTCTATGCATTCACGATCAACCAGAAGCACTGGAAAGCAAGGGAAAAGTACGACATTATGAAAAGGAAAGGAAAAAAATGTAAAGCAATTATCTTCAGTTGTAATAGGCGACATGACTTCAAATCCCTTCATCTATCAATAGCATACTAATATATATTTGCTTATCATTAGCTGCATACACTTCTAATCCTTTCATTCATATATAACATAATATTATGGACCAAAGGTTGATGAGAAATTGAGATTATAATACACCATACCTTTGTTAACTTTGCAGGCAGATAGTATCCGAAATGCAGTATTTGCAGCATCTGATG
>JAYMTE010000543.1:0-17394 GCA_036897545.1 Pelargonium fulgidum
GGTCTACCTTGTACTCATCATATCCACTTGAAGTTGATGCCAATAGCATATTCAATCAACTACTTTATTGTGAGTCCATCAAATCGATCATAATGAATTGGAATCGAGTGGGTGTGGTGAAGTTGAATTTTGGGTCCATTATGACCATTGAATGTTGATCAAAATCATATTGGTAGGACCTCTTTCACTTTCTCAGCTTTTGTTTTGCTATTTTGCTCCTCCAAGAGCTACCTCTTCATACCATTCATTGCCATATGGTAATGGTACTACTAGTAGTGCTATATCCCATCCCATGTCTAAGAAATTTTATTTTATTTTTTCTGTGAAAAATAAGTGTTTTTTTAATAAGAAAATAAAATATAAATACATGGTACTTATGGAAGAGATATTGGATAATTATTCTAAAATGTTCATCAGTCACAAACTATTAAGTGCATTTTGTTCCTTTCACAAATAAAAAAGTGTGTTTTGTTAGTATATAACATTGTCGTTGATTTGCATATAAACATATGTTTTCTCACCACCTAAAACTCGTTGAAGTTTTGTAATTATGTTAATAACAAGTTCATGAGTAGGGGGTCCAAACTCCAATGTATACATTAAGTGACGTCGGACTTCACATTTTTTTAATGTGAGATATATATTAACAAATTAGTATTCAATCTGCGCTATATATATATAGATCACATTGTTGATATACTCTTAAAATATAGGCTTGATTCTATCTACGATTCTTCTCACGTATTTTATCTGTTTGGGTTTCGATTGAACTCGTAATCACATTTACCTTTTTGTTCTCACACAGCTAGTTGCTTATTTACATTTACTAATTTTTACATATAGTATCCAACATTAGAGTTACTTCAGTTCAATCAGTTGGGTTTTTGAGGGAACTACGAGCATTATAGTTTATAAATATGTAGCATTAACAGAATAATAGTGGGTCTAAATTGTATTTGCCAGATACATGGAGGAATGAATTTTAGTAATGTTAGTTTGGGAGTAAGTTGTATCTGAAAAGTTCTTGCATTTTTGTATGGTCAAAGCACCAAATGTAGATGAGAAGCATTTTACAACACAACAGTGACAGGAATCTGAATATGATTTTGCCAGAATGTTCAAACATTCAAATGTGTTCATCCTTACTGAGGTACCGTAAAAAATGGTATTATGAATAAAGTTTGTGTCATGCAGTGCACATAACGAAAAAAAAAAAAATTTAAATTAAATTTGACCAACGGATTGTGTTGAGAAAGTTGGCTGTTTAACGCTATTTGGAAAAAAGTTTTGAACAATCATCAGCTTTAAACAAATAGTACATGGGTATTCGCAAGACCGCAACCCATAAAAAGGAATATATACTAACGCTACCTAACAATATTATATCAGAATCATTTTCATACATAATAATGCATAAATGAACATCATCAAGGATAAAAGACATACAAAAAATACATCAAACAGAAGTTCAACACTAAGAACTTGTTCTGCCCATCAACCCTCTACAAGCTTGCTTTGAATCTTCCGTTTCTCCGGAAATAATCCAACTCCTGAGATTACACAGTCATTTTCAGAATATTTAGTGAATCAATGGCAAAACAAGTTGTGTTCAAAATATCCTAAACCGCAACCAAGATACTAATGAAATGAAGAAATCACATTCAGTTAACCTTCACAAATTTTTTTCTGATGAATGAAATACCTTCAAGTATAGCTTTATGCTTTGTGATAGTATAGTTATCCTTTCTTTCAAAGTCAAAATGAATATTATCATTTTCCAATTAAGGAGACATTTTTTCCACTTTGTATCATTATCTGAAAACATATTATCAGCTTATGGAAACTTCAAGAAATGGACATTAAGTTAATAAGAATTTGGCATAAGTATGACGGTACCACAGTGGTTATGAAAAGCAAGTGATATCACGAATGTGATAGTCAGAGTGGGGGAGACAAATTGCACTTTGGGTCAGTATTCTTCTACTTTCTTTGACTGATAATCTAAAAGTCATAGCATAGTTCAAACTTCAAACTAAAATAAGTTTACCTTATAGCAGTAACATCATAGATTCTTTAGAGCTTGACCTGCACATCGACTCCAGCAGGAATTATAAGTTGCATTAAGGAATCTATTGTTTGAGCAGTGGGGTATAGAATATCAATAAGGCGCTGGTGAGTTCGGATCTCAATATGCATTCTTGCATCCTTGTCCACATGGGGGGATGTGAGCATACAGTAAATCCTTTTCTTGGTCGGTAATGGCACAGGGCCCATGGTCTTTGCATTTGTACTCTTTGCGGCATCGATGATCAGTTTGCAAGAGTCCTCGATAAGGGGCGTCCAATAAGACTTTAGTTTGATTCTAATTTTCTGCTTTGGTGCCATCTGCAAATGAAAATATTAAGGTTTTGCTAAAAAAACATTGTGGGGACAAAAGGAGACAAGGCAGACGTGATTTTGGCATGAAAAGAAAAAGGTATTCTGCTTAGACACTATAATATTTTTCTAATGTGGTTTGGACTGAAGATAAGATTATTGTCTGCAATGTTGCTAATTTTCAATTTCAACCACTAAATTTGCTCATTTGGCTTCTCTGCATCAACGGTGCAGAACAATTGATGGAAACACTTTACTGAAATCAGCCAAAAGCCTACAGTGAACTAATGAAGAAGCAGTTAAGAAGAATCAGTTGCAACAAGTCAAAAGTCCTGCTCTGTGAAGGTTTTGGAGGGTAAACCATGCATACGACTCAATCTCTCCACCACAATCATCCTGAGTATCATATTTTAAAGGTAAACTGACCATTGCACCTACAGATTGGTCAAGAAAACTCATTTTGCTTTCAAATAGCCCAAGGATTAGTTATTAATAGAAACTGTCATAACATGTCAAATGGCATAACTAACAACCACAATTTACAAATAGAAGTAACCTATCTAGACTGAAAGTAAAAAACCATTTAGTCACTAAAATATTTGGTGTAGTGTCAAGCTAGAGGTAGGTGGAACAATTGCAAAGCCACAGTAAAAACCAAGATTAGTTTAACACTTTTACGTATAAGAACATAAATATAGAACCTAACAATATCAAATTAACGACCAGACATACTTAATGAAAGATAAAGAAAAGATACCTGGTCAGGATCCGCACTAATACTGATTGTGCTAGGCTCCCCAGCCTAGAACACCAACAAACAAGAATCAATATCAATTATCACCTCAAACGCAGCAACTGACTGACCAATGCAATTATGCTTCATTAGCTTAACTCTGTCTCTAATACGATTAGCATAATTTATGAAACCCACTTGCTGAAATAGCCAAATCATCCATATTCCATGAAGAAGCAAATCATATGGTTCACATATCATGAACCCCACCAACTGAAATAGTAAAAAAAAAAAAAAAAAATTCCACATTCCACAGAAGAAAAATATGTTTTTGCATATATTCCTGAGAAACCCACCAAGTGAAAAGTTAAATAATACACATTTCATGAAACCCACTAACTGAAATAGCTAAATTATCCACATTCAATGAAAACAATTCCAAATTTTGTTCTATTTCAAACACTAAGCTCCAACAATTAGGAAATGAAGATATAGGAACAAACCTCAAGAGGCATATCTGCAGGAATCTCTTCATCGGCTTCTTCTGAATCTAAATCTTCAGGAGCAGCACGAGTGATGGCCGGTGGGTGTGAGGGTTTTAGGGTTTTAAGCTTGAGGGAGGCATAGGTGGAAGAAGGGAGAGAAAAAGATGAGAAGTTGGGTTTGGTGGAGATGGAGGAAGAGGTGGAGAGTGGAAGAGAAGGGTATAGAGTTGTAGAGATGGAAGAAATCGCCATTAAACCTCTCTCTCTCTTTCGCTCTATTTGCTGTGGAGCATAAACTGTTCCAGCATGCTCTGTTTCGTAGTATTATCCAAATGTTTGATTTTATTATTATTATTTTTTACAGTGCAATAATATATTTATTTTATTTTTAAATGGGCCCAACTATTACACCGATAAGCCCATATCGTGGTTTTAGTGGGCCTTCATGGATATTGTTTCATCGCGGATTTTAGAAAAAATTCAATTAATTAATTAATTTTATAAATAATATTAGTAGGTTTTTTTAGGGGAAAAGTAGTTTGGGTTATTAATCAATCAAATTCAAAGCTACGTACTCCGCGATTTCAGTAGGACAAAGACCTCCTACCCAACCGCTAACTCCATCAATTAACATAGATGATCTAGCTAAATTATGTGCTACTCGATTATATCTTCTACCCACAAAGACGATAAAAGAAAAGTTAGATGATAAAGACATAATGTTAGACAAAACAAAACTCAATGCACTGAAAAAATCTCTCTCTTCAGTCTTAACAACAAGTACCACATTCTTCGCATCTGATTCTAGTACTACCTTGTCCCTTCCTACCAACAACATCCAAGAGAGCGCCTCCCGGATTATTAGAGCTTCCACTATTTCAAGGTCCAAAGTAACAAGCCAACAATATTAGTAGTTCATGTACAAACAAAGTAAAACTTATTTTGGAATAAAAATATAAAAACCAAAATGATATTCATTACAGAAAGGAGGGAATATATTGTGTATTTAAAATATCATTGGAGGTTATAATTATCTTGTTTTCATCTCATGTTTCGTTTAGACCTGAGCGGAAATTTATAAGCTTCAGTTGTATTCGAATAAATATGGTATATACACTATGCAATAAATTAACACAATTTTTTTAAACTGATGGCAACAAATTAAATAACTCATAATCAACTTATTATTAAAGCCATTATAAAATTAGAGACAAAGTTGGAGCATTCATGAATGCACATTTAACAGTTAAGCAAAACTTGAAGAGCACAAATATAATTTTCCACATACCCTACAGAAAGGAAGAAGAGAAATGAGAGTTTATAGGCTTATGGGTTACAATCCCACATCGGTAAGGAAAGAGAGAGGTACACAAAGGAGATGGTTATAAAATAACGTGAGAAATGAAGTGTGAAATCATGATCCTTCAGGCAGTCCCCGGGATATGATGAGTGGTTATCAGCTCGCAAAATGTTTGCTAGAGGAGTGTCCGCCCCAACGCCTGGTTATGACAACTGGGCACTCCAATTCATACCCACCTGATCCCCAACTTACTAAATCAGTTCAATATTTGGAACAATCTCAAGAAACTAGTACGAAATCAATCAGTCCAATATTTGGAACAATCTCAAGAAACTAATCAATCAGTCCAATATTTGGAACAATCTCAAGAAACTAGAAGCGCAAAAACTTTGTATTGGGATTTATGCGTGAAGAGGGAAGTCAGAGACCATAGTAAAAGGTGTATATAGTATATAGATCTCAATGTTCACACATTTAGGTTGCATATCTGTGAATGATCAGTTTAGAGTTTGTTCAAACACATGCCAAAATCAATGAATTCAACACAGTTCTCTATTCCCCTCGCCTTTCGGCCAGGTTTAACATCGCATCAATTTATACTCGTCTAACAACTAATTTACTTAAAAGTTCACTTGTAACCAGACTTGAAGTCTAAACAAAAGAAGTCGCAGAAGATGCATGTACATAAAAATATTGTTACTTTTTTCGTGTATACTGTCAAGACAAATGACTGCAAAAAGATAACATAATTTTGACAAAATATGAAGTTGATACTTTTCATTCCTGATATTATGAACAAAACCACAAAACCATCCCATGAAGCTGTTTGGTAAGCTAAGTGAAATACACAGTAGCTTAACATAGATACATGCAGTTCATGAGTACCTCTCAAGTGCCAACATTGGGTGCTCTGGATGACATTGGTGGACCATTAGAATATCTCCACTGCTCACATGCTGAACATTTGTCCAGTTTCACGCTATTCTCCAAAGTACAGAATTTACATAACCAGTTTTTGTACTTATTATCAGCATCTTTGGGCTTTTGAGTTCCACAGAGCTTGCACAAAGGAGCTAATGGCTGTAACAATCCATGTCATTCATTGTAAAAGACTCGTGTCAGTTTTAGTAGGAAGATAGCAAAAGCATAGGATTGATATGACGATAAAAGATGAAGAGGACTAGATATGTCAAAAGCAAGTGTGAAAAAGCACTGAACAAAGTAGCAGAACGCTCAGCGTGGAATACAGAAGAAAAAAAGAAGCAGAAATATAACTGCTTCTCATCATGCAACTACAAATTGCATTTTACATACGTAAATGATGTCATAACCGTAACCATAAGAGATATCTTACCAACAGTTACACTTTTCTTTAACAAGTAACTAGCTTTCCACATTTCATATGTATTTGACTGTAGCATTGACCTTTATAAAATTTAACTATTGAATTGCATTGATCCTTGTCATCTATGTTTTAAAGAAGATGGAATTCCAAATTCATTGGCAAAATTTTTATGACAGAGCTTGTTAGGTCTCTTTTACCTAACTCGCAAATTGACAGGGCATTTCATATACTAGCAACCATAAAATAGCTAGAATGAAAACTCCTTTTTGATAGAAAGAGGTTACTACCCCAACTAACTAGCAATGCCAGTAACGGTCTATTTTAAACACTTCAGTCCAAAGAAGATAAAAGAAAAGATTAAGCCAACATATAATCATTCAAGATGATAGCTCTTACGTAAACCGAGAAGATAAATAAAAAAGAAATAGTATCATTTTGCAGACTTACTGGATTCAATAAGGTGCATGTTCCGCACTCCCACATAGCACATTCCTCTCGGGTATCTGCTGAAATAAGATTATGCACAGGCCGAGGTAAAGTACTCGATTCTGGGTAGTAATCAAATGACCGAGAAGCTACACTACTATCCAATTCACGACTCCGTTTTCTAGATTTGGTATCATGATCATGAGTGGAGCCAAGATTTGATGAGCCATTTGTCAAATCCACAAAACTAGATCCTGATTTACCATTTGAAGATTGAAAGGATGAACTGCTTTCTGATTTATAGCCTTCTTTTTTATCATTTGAACCATGATTTATAGAATTAATTGGACTCTTTCCTCCAGGTGTGATGTCATCTGGGGGATCACAGCAACTCTCATCTCCAGATATGTCAATAGACTGAGAACCGCACCAGATTTCATCTTGAAATCTTCTTTCAGCAGCCATTGCAGCAGCTTGTATTGGACTAAGAGAAGCCATGATTGTGCTATCACCACCAAGGCGTTTAGGCCCAGATGGTAGTAGAGATCCTAACCGTGCTCTCTTTTGCGCAGCACCTAATGCAGTTTGACGAAGAGAAGAAAGAGGAGGTTGATGGGAGAAACCACCCAAACGCCTGCCAGGAAGATCAAATCCTTCTGCTGTGCCAGTAATTCCCTTGGCCATTAACTCCTCACATTCCTGTAAATTATCAAACTCATCATGTGTGCAAAGAGAAAAGTGAAGGGTAATAGTAGCATACTGCAGGCATAAACTAGTTTCATGTTCCTCTTGAAAGAAATTAAAGTTTCTAGAATCTGATCCAAACTATACATTTTCATACAAATGGTTTAATGGCCAGTCGTGTGCACAAGGCTCCCACCAATGTGGAAATCTAGGGAGGGTTGATTTTGTACACAGCCTTACCCCTTCTTTGTAGAGATGCTGTTTCTCTTGCTTTAATTTGTGACCTCAAGGTCACAAGGTTGATCATCAGCCTTACCGTTGCGGCAAAGATGAGTTTTAGTAAAGCTGATATATATAAAACAAAAACAAAAACAAAACTAAACAGCTAAGCCATCCACAAACTGAAACTATCTGAACTAATAGTGGGTTTAGGAAATAAAATAGGAATATGTGTAGACCATATGTCACATTCGAATTCTATTGTCCGCCGGAAAGTATTTTGGAGCATAAGGGAAAAAATTGTATGGCTATAACATCAAACTTAAGAGATTCTTAATCACATTTGATGTAAAAGAGTTGTACAAGTCTGATTTTACAGATGCTTAATTCTACCTTGTCAACAATGTTCCTCACCACAAACCCTAATTTGGCAGGACCGATACACAGGAGATTATCTAAATAGACTTTTATATATATGTGTGTGTATAGTTTTTAGACCACTATATTTCAGTATCTCACGGTCTAGACCTCAGTTATGGAGAAGAAATTTATATGATAATCCATCTATTTACATTAACTTGTACATGGTTTTGCAGTAATTATGAATGTGTTCAAAAAACCGCAATTATCAGTCAAAAATCATGATTCGGCACCAAAGGCACAAAGATACAAACTGTAAGTAAACACAATTTATAGTTACTAGTAGCTTAAGATGACAAAAGACAATTGATACAGGAATATAGTTAGGATAATATTCCCTGGGAATTTGCTAGAACCATCCTTCTAGAAAACAGAAAGATTCAAGGAGATAAGAATTACCTTTCTCAGCTCATCCCAGAGCTTGTAGAAACTGGCATTGTGAGGACCATGTGCATTATGGCAAAGCTCATGAAGCATCGTGTCGAGAACCTGATTGAAAGGAATGAAATCCCAGTCCCTGTTTGGCCTTCGAAGCCTCAGTTTCACATGCACACCACCTCCCACATTCAACCCCAGAAGCGATGGATTCTTAGGACTGCATATCAAACACAAAGTCAAAACTAAAAATATACAATATAAATGAAGCACTTCTAAATTTCCCAACAAATGAAGAATACATTTCCTACAGCATAAGAAGGATCAAATAATAAAGTGAGTAGTTACCAGAATTCAGAGAGAACCTTAACCCGCCACTTGTGCTTACGCATAATTGGCTGGACCTGTTTGGCTATTCGATCTAAAATCTTCTTGGCTTCATCTTGTCCGGGCTTTTTTAGGGCTTTGACTTCCCAAACATTGTAAAGATCACCCACGTTCATTCTTAACTCTCTAAGTGTTGAAACCAAAGTTGTCCACTCCCTTTCAGTCAGTATTTTATATTTGTTTTACCGTTGAGGCAGTATATGCTAGGTACCGAGCTGCACTAACAGGCCTTTACAGGTATACTGAAAAATGAACATAAACCAGAGTTATAAGAAATGGCATGTAGTTAATCTGAGTGATTAAACAACAATGGAAACAACTAATTACAAAAGAAACATATTAGTGTCTCAATAGTACAATTCATGTTACCATCAAAATATAAAGCCAAATAGGATTAATACCATCCACATTACCCATTACAACATAAAGCTGCTCATCTACCAAAGTACCAATACCCATCACCCTTCACAAGTTTTAACATTCAAAATTGGACTCAGATATAGAATGTACAATAGTCGCTACTCTCACTCTAGTTTAAGCAAAAGCAAAAGTAGAAACTTGATGAATACAAGTAAACACGAGTCTTTCAATAACTCTATTAGCATACATCTTCACCATTGTTGGTTTATCCAACCCAAGAACCACATAAGGCTGGACCCAAACACTAAGCTCCTATATCATGTATATGAAATGGGTTTAATGCTCATGCATTATAAACAACGTGGGATCGTACAAAAACTATAATTAAGAACCAAGCATTTAACAAATATGTGATTTTTTTCCTGCAGCTAGGGCCAAAAGATCGACCATCCATCCAGGGCAGGACATGAACATTAGAAACAATGCCATGAAATCAAATGGTAATCCAGAAAGCAAATTTAAGAGCCCAAACTAACCAACAATGGTGAATCTAAATTTAGGTCAATCGTAGATACACAAAAAATTGGATTGCGAATAAATTGAAGATCAATTAAGGAAACGGGGTGTAGAGTACCTTGGACGAGTTGGGTTTGACGAAAGCTGATGGATTGTCGGTTATGGTGTGTTTCGGTTTCGACAAAATGAGGGTTTGAGGGTATGAGGAGCGCGCTTCGTCGTCTGAGCGTCTAGAGAGACGAACCAGCGCCAAACTCAACTCACTTTTGAATCTACTTTTTTATCACAAGATGCAATTTTTTTTTAATTATTATTATTATTTTTTTCAAACGCCACTGCAACCGTGTAAAATGGTTCAAGTCTCGTTTAAGCCTGGTTATTGTAAATTAGGAACGTTTTTTTTTTTTTTTAAAGGATAAATTAGGAATTTTTTTTTTTGTAGCGATTGCACACTTTATTTACTAAGCATCAAACAATAACGAATTCAAGATTACATCATTTTTCAAAAATCAAGATGTATGGGAACTTAGGCGCGCCTTCAATATCCACTCAATACACCTTAAAAATAGAGATAAGCTTTAATTTTGACATACTCTCGAATGAAAATTAATTTGAGTGTGAAAAAACGGTTTAAAAGTATCAACTACGAGTTTACGGGCCCGCTTAAAAACCTCTTGGTTAATACTGAAAAGAAAAATCAAAATTACATCTAGACCATGCATTGCAACCCCACCCACCTATGATGTCCCGACACCTTTGTGCACAAGCCACGAGAAGGCCTCTTGAGTGGTCATGGCTTCAATGACTTGTGACTATACTTTTCCGCTCCAATCAACTCTGCCTTCACCCTAACACTGACTTGATGCGTCACGAATTATTCAACCACACCAAATTTTTTGGCGGCCCAAATAACGCACCATGAGTATTTACTTTCAGACTAACAAGACAAGGCATACACCATGTAGTTATGCTCATCCTCCTTCTTGTGCTTGCTACCACTGTGTTAGCTAACACCAAGCTTGCCTTCGCATTCCCATCCACCTAGCCACTTTTTCCTAGCTCCCATAATCGTTGCATTATGTGAATTACCACTACCACTTCATATTGCTCCTCGTTCCGCCCTCCCTAAACTAGACCTAACAACCGCCAACATCCCTTGCGCCAAATCATAGAAAAGCGCGCGTGCTCAACAAACTCTCTTTATTACCTATGTCTTGGGCATGTAGGGGTTATAAGAACTTTGCCACCGCGCCCCTCATAAGAGATGCTTTATTTTTGTTTTGTTGCACCAATTGAGCATCCCTAAGAGCCTCCACTCCTTACCCCATCCAACTTGCGCCGGTTAAGAAGCAATAAATACCCACTTTTTGCCGAGTGTTACCCTTTTTTCTTAGGATTACACATCCAAAAACCCTACACCTAGAGTCTGACATATTCAAAATAACATCTCGGGGAGCCTAAAAGAAATACGACCATACCTTTTGAACATCCCAACCATAGCCACCATCAAGATAACAATCTAAAGCCACATCTTTTTCAGATACTCCCAGGAAATCTAAGGCCCACTTGTTTGAGTAAGCAAACACCTCACTTCACAGCCCCCTTTCAACACTGACCTCGATCTAAGGAGATCATGCGCCCCAAAATGCTTTAAAACTCAATTTAATTACTGCACAAAATTTAATTTCACTCGATAACTGATATTTTGAATCGATCATTAGTGACAAAATACATGACATACGAGTGCTACCTAAACTATGGCAAAATGAAGAGCGGAATCAAACTCACAAGTGACTCGCGTGTTCAACACATGATATCAAATTTTGCAGCGTTTTAACGCACACATGTTTTATTTATTTATTTTTGAAATAGTCACACTTATTTTATTTGTTTCCGATTTAACTCATAATTATGTGATCCCCGGTCTCCGGGCTTGTTAATGCGGATTTGAGTTAATAATATTATCTTTTTTGGGTTAAAAAAAAAAAAGAAAATGAAGAGAGTTCAGATCTGGACCGAGTCCAAACGCGAAATGAAACAACCTTCAACAATAAACAAGTAATAACGAGAACCGACGGTGGGTGGTATCGTGACAACCACTGAACCACCTCCAAATTCCAAACCGCCCTTCACTCTCCACTCTTTCTTCTTCGTTAACCAATTCCTGTTACTCGACAATCAAAAAGTGATTGCTCCGTTAAAGCTCCCCTAGTTCTGAGAAGCTTCTTTCAGATAGAACCACTGTTTTGTCCATCCCATTACAATGGCGGGAATTGCTATAGTCTTAGATCTGTTAAGGAGAAACCCTAACTCGTATTCAACTCACTCTTCTTCCCTGTTCTCCGCCACCGCCGCCGCCTCCACCGCCGCCGCTTCCGTCTCTGCCGCCTCTCCTTTCGCCTCTAGGTTTTTGTTTGGGTAGCTTTCTCTTTACCTCTTCACATCCTTTATGATGATATTTAATTTCTGTTTCGTATTTTGGGCACATACGAGATTGTCCTAATTTTGTATGGCTTTTGGGGATTGGTTTTGATTGTATTTCACTGTTCAATGTTAATCAGCTGCCAATTATGGGTTGCAATTGAATATATGAAAGGTTCAAGTAGTTGACAAAGTTTATTAAATGCCATATTTGTTTATGCACTGTGCTAGAGTAATTAAGTTGAGTGGAATATGAATAAATTCACATAATTGGTACTATGCAAACCGTTTAGCACTTTTGGGACAAAGTTTTAATATATTCAGCTAGTGGTTCAAAACCCTTAGTTACATTTAGTTTAAGGTAATAGTGTTGGACTTAAATATTGCATGGTTCTTAGTCTAATTGTTTTATTAATATTCATTTGGAAGTGAATTGGAGATTGGCAATGCATGACTATGAAGACCATTTGTTATGTTAAGTGGCCAGTTGTGAGAAAAAATGGTTTAGAAAAGAGAATACATAGATGAAAAGAAGATGAATAGCTTCATCCAGGACTTTTCTCATCACAACAGATTCACTTAGTCCAATTCATTAGCAACCATTTGAAGTACAGAACGTATGACATATATTACTCCATATTCGGTTTCCAAATGTTTTCAATCAAATGGAAGGTGCATGAAGGAATACTAGGTGTTCAAAGTTCTGTAATTCTGAAGTTGGATTTAATATATCATGCAAACTCACTTCTACATTGTTGTCTGTTTTTCCTTTCCCTCGATTGTTCAAAGTTCTCTTTCTCAACAAATGGCCTTATTGTTGTTTCTATTTAAATTTCTAACTCGTTATATTTCGGCATTTGAGTCATTCCAACAAAAAATTAGCTACTCTTATACCATTGAGATCTACTGGGTCCTTGTTTTTGAGAGAGGTGACGAAAGTTAGTGTATGAAACTATTGATTAGAGAACAGAGTAAGGGGGTTGTTTTCATTTGCAAATATGACTTGATTTCTAATGGACATATTTATATGTCAAATTGCTATTAACACTGTTGGCTACTGATTACTTTTCCCTGTTGCTGTATTTCATTATGGTTCCTTGGCTATGTTTTTGGTTTTCACCATGTAATTGACTAGCATCTATTTTGCAGTAATAGCTGGATTCCCGTTGCTCATTGTGATGCTAGTGCAGCATTACCAGAAGATTTTATTTCTAACAGACGAAGTTTATCAGGAAATGTGTTTCAACATGATTCAATAGAATACACTACCAAAGAGTACTATTTTGACCTGAAACCTCTGTTCTCAGCTTTTGAATTGAGAGCTCTTGCCATTACAACCCTAAGGTCATTCCTAATGTTCTATTTACCTCTCGTGGAGCCTCAAACAAACCTAGAGGAGGACGATGATGATGAGAACTTCCTCAAGGATGACACTCCAGAAGAACGAGTTGATTTGGTTGTTCCCTTCAAAAAATCTGTGAAGCAAATTATTCGTGAGGTAAGGATGTACTTTTATCCAATCTTTATTTTATATATACGACATCATGGTCTTTTAAACTCATTACCTTTGAAATGTATACTTATTTTTACGCCCTGTGAATGTGATGTAATATTCGCACCAGCACCACATTCTGGTAAGGATTTAGCGTGACTAGTGTGAAGTAATATTATTATTACTATTTTATTTCCTTAATTGAATTGCCCAGTGAGGAATTGCAGTTTGTTGTTATAGGATAATATTCAATTCCTTCAACGATGGAATCACAGATTGTGATAGGATGTTGTAGATTTGTTATTGGGAATTGGGATTTGATATTGCTCTTTTATCTTATGCGCACATGCTTTTATAAGTTACTGTAACTGGGCAAAGCGAAGAGAATAGACTGAGATACCATGAGTGTCAGTCAGCTGGTATCATTTTGTAATAAGCTGAACTTCACAGTTAAGGTGTCAAATCTTTAGATCCCCAAGGTGAACTCGCGAGTAAAGCATATGATTTTTCAAGTGATCGTGCGCTTTCTGTAATATAATCTTATGTGTATATAACACTTTTCATGGTGTACATGTAATTAACTGAATTCTTAATGGACGAGAGTTGCATCCTAGTAAGTTGTGACTTAAGGCAAACATTTTTTCTTTCTGATATGGAATGAAGAAACTGATGTTTATATGTGTGTGTGTGTGTGTAATTAAAGTCATCCTTTCACAAGAAGTTAATATTTGTCTTTAGATAATTACTTTTAGCTGGTGTTTCATCCCTAGGATGTAGGAGATGTCCCCTTGTCAAAAAAATTTCAAACATAAAAACTGATATCTTATTAATCCAAATCAGATGATAACAATGATGTCAACGAAGAAATAATACCAGGAGATTGTAGACCAACCCACCCGACTAAGCTTGACAAAGAGACTGAGGAGGCGAGGACCTAGCTAACACATGAGCCACCCGGTTCGCAGAAATACCCGCAAATACAAACTCAATACTACCCAACAGCCTTATTGGCTAAAATATCCTGAATAACCAAGCCAAAGGCATTGATTTAGTAATGAACTGTTGTGCCATCTTAAAAAGGCGGGGATTCAGAAGTTAAAAGAAGTATTGATTACTCTCACAATTTTATAGGTTAGCCTTTAGGAGAAAAATATACTCTATTACTTGTGTCTGATTGCTTTTACTTTTTTTCCTTTTATGAGCTTTGTGTTCTAAGTATAAAACTCAGCTGGTTGATATGTTGAAGTTATTAAATATTCATTTATGTAAATTGCAAGAATGTTAGTTGTGCCATTTTGCAACTGTTAGAGATTTGGTTAATATGTTAACTAAATCATGTTCTATGTACTACCTCAGACTAGCGTTGTAACTACAAGACGGGTTCTAGAAAGAATGGCCGTACATTATGTTTCACAGCGCATGGCATGGAAACTTCTTAAAGGTACTTTTCTTTTATTAACTTCCAAATCATGTGACTCAGAGCAACTTGTGAAGATGCTAGATTTGATAATCTATCTATTTTTGAAATCTCATTAGATTTAACAAGCAACTGATAGATCTCGTCAATATGTATAGATATTCCCAAGTCTGCTATGCGCAAGGCTGATAGAGGGATGCCTGCTTTGGTTTACTTCTTCAGAGTTGGGAGAACGACTTTTAGAGGTTGAAACATTCATACATGTTTTTGTTCTTGTCATTTAGTGTAACGGGCCACTTGAGAACCCCATCTCACGATTCTGGTTTTTGTCTCTAAATGTTGGAGCAGGACACTTACTTGGAGTTGCAGCATCATGGATTGTACAAGTAGGAATTGAAGTGTACCAATTCTTCTCTGGTAAACTTCATTCTAAAGAAGAGAGTGAGGAGATTGACAGTGCAGAACAAGTTCAATTGCTTCGAAAGAAGGTATCATGCGCTACTGTGAGGTGTGGATCATCGATAGTGTTTGCTTCCATAGGTGCAGGAATTGGTGCCGTCCTCTTTCGCCCTTCACTAGGTCAATGGATTGGTAAGTGGATTACATGTTTGTATTAATGAAACCTTTTCAGATTATAATTCGATTTTCCGAGAATGACATTTCAGTTTTGTGAAGGATTTTTGCCTTTGTTTTACAAGTCACTTAATTTTTCTGTGCAGGCTGTGCTGTTGGGGATTTGGGAGGTCCGATTATTGTAGCATATTGCCTGGAAAAGGCTCATTGGACCTTTTAGCGCACCGGGTCCAAATTCCGACATTTCCACCTCAAACTTCAGCTGATGCTCTCTGGCTCTTATTCGAAGTGGTTTGAGTTTTTTGACATTTTCCTCAAAACTGAACTGACATGCTTAGCGAATTTTAGCAATAGTGATGGAAAATATGAAGGGCTCGCCTTGCCAGCATGTTTGCCTTTAGTAACATATTAAAGCGAAAGTCATTGTCATCAATTGAAGGATCTATCCGTTTCAAAGTTCAATGACTAAAACAATGATTTTTTGAAAGTACAAATTAGTACTTAAAGTTGAAATCACTCGTGAAAAATATCTAGAGAATGAAAATCATGTGATGATATCAAAACAAAATTTAGGTTGCAAAGTGTAAATGGGTGGCCGCTTGTGATGTAAATATTATACATTACGTATGCGATTGGCCTCGTGAATAACTCCAGCTTGGGGGATAGTGAGGCCAGATCCGGTGAGGGTAGGGCCATCTGTGCCACCCGCTCCATGCTTCGCTAGAGGCTCCAAGTGTCCTTCAGTTCCATATGCATTGCGCTTATACTCTTCCAAATCGTCGTACTTCACGTATGGACTGCTTTCTACGGGAAGCCCTTTCAACATTTCTGTTTTCTTCTCTTCCTCGTCACTCAAATGTTGCTTATTTTGCATATGGCTCGCCATTTCATCAAAGTTAATTTTGTTTCCATTGCGAGGACAAAGGGAGTTTTGCATTAATAAAGCTTCTTCACTTTCTAAAAATTGCACATTGACTCTTTCAACCACTTTTTCCACAATAATCACCATTGAGGATTTGAAGGGCTCTTGTCTTGCCAACAACTTTGCCTCTAATGACATATTAAAGCATATATATGTATACATAGAATGTAACTTGGTTAATCCTAGCAAGTTAGCTAAATATAGGTGTTCCATTTTCTTTTGAAATTCTTTGTAAATCAAGCAACTATTGAGTTACTTATAACATATTAACATACCAAGTCAATAATTTGATAGCTCATTTAGACACAGTTAAATTTCATAATTGTGCTACATGTAATAGCTTGAAATACTCGTACTAAAATGTAACCCTATTAGTCACATTTGTTTTCCACATATAATGTCAACAATTGTGTTACATGTAATTATTTTCTCTCATATTTATTTAATGTGACAGTTTAATTTCACTCACTTCAGCACTCTTTTTCACGCGTTGAGTTCGACACTTGCACCAACTTTCTGCTTTGTATCACTCAAGTGCTGAGTATTTTTGTAATGCTTTTGTACCTTGAGTAGCTGACAAATGAATAAAATTCAGTGTATTTCTTGAAATAGAAAGAGAAGTGGGGACCTTGAGCAATTCTGTTGTGCCATTTTCAGGGCAAGCCCATACAAAACAATGAAGCATCAACCACTATCCACAGCACAAACTAACAAACCAACCTTTTGGATCTCCAGGGAAGAAATAAACAAGGATTAAAGGTAAAGATATGGGGTTTTCAGAATTGCAATTGAAACTCCATGCTATTGAGCTTCACAGCTCTGTTCCTGCAATTAACAGTAGTCTGTTTAAGTTAGTTGTAGCAATCCTGAGAAGAGGATCTGTGGCGCAATGGTAGCGCGTCTGACTCCAGATCAGAAGGTTGCGTGTTCGATTCACGTCAGG
>JAYMTE010000544.1:0-17345 GCA_036897545.1 Pelargonium fulgidum
TAGGGATATTAAGGTAAGCTTGTGCACTGTAACACCAAGATTCTATTTAAGAGACATCGAAACCAAGGCTCCTTAACAAATAGTTCACGCTTGAAAAACTGTCAATACCATGTTGTCTTTATCACACAAGTCACCAGAATTTCACCTTAAAATAATTGACGCCTCAAGAAGCTCAAAGCATCCTCCACTACATCCAGAGGTAAGTGAAAGTCTTGAATACCAACCGGGTGCCTAAGAAGCAAATACCCGAGGTCCAAGACATGAGCTCACCTTTGGTCTCACATCTACTCCGTTGTCTAATTGCGTGACGTAACGCCATCCACTTTTGATTGTGAGAATAAATATTTCTCATTGGTAAGAATAGACAGTAAAATATTTCACTTTATTCTCAACATTCGAATTCTTCTTCAAATTCTATATAATTGACAGTAATTTCAAATTTTTGATGATAGACATTTCATTTTAACATGCACACTCAGATATTCAATTTAACAATGTGATCTTTGTGCTATAGAACTCAAATTCAATACCTGAGAAGAGAAAGACCTAAAACTTTTTTTTACCTTAATTTATGAGCTAAATGATCCACCGTGTCTAGTTTGACCCCGGGTCAACTATGTACATCAAACACTATTAAATTTCTGAATTTGACAACAAAAGCCCGAAATTCTACCACAATCACAAATCCAACATCATAGTCTCCGCAATTTACTTAAATACCACAAATCTCCTCTTTTTTAAAATACTGTACTAAAGATCTAATGATGTCGGTTTGCTTGGTCATACGGATCGCATTTTTCATTTCCAACATTTTCTCGTCAATTTTCCCATCAAACAAACATTCCCAAAGCCATTGACTATTTGACTCGCATGGCCTGATGCTAGAAGTTACCACATCTTTAACACGCAGCTTCCAAATTCAAAGCTTACAGTTACGTTGTAATTGATATTAATTGAAAAAGAAAAATATTAATTGTGACAATTTACGTGAATAACAATCTATATATGTCAGATACATATTTTATAGTATGTAGTTTTTTTTTAATAGATAATGTGTAATATAAACTATATTCAAACGTATATCGACATGGTGTATACCATATATGATAGTATATGTTGTAAATTTTATTGCGAAATGCTCGCTCTATAATACATATTTTACACTTGATGCATTTAATTAGTTCAAATCATGATTTAAATACTTGATACCTAAGTATGTAACATCTTATTAATTAACACATTTTTTTTAATACATGTGATATGTAACATTATTTTAATAATTTCAAAAGAGATAATATATTTTATGGGTAAATAACGTGAGTTGTCTTAGTCTTTAGGGATTAGAAACATGAACCAAAACAAATTAAACTTAAGAGTTATGATTTGGTCTTTGCACGATATCGATGACCATAGAGTATATTATATATAAAACCCCCCAAATTGAACTCGTCTTCGCTGCACGGCGTGTAGACGTGTAGTACAGCAACCCACACGGCATGTGATGTTAAGGTTAGCTAACAGCCTAACACTAATGGGAAACGGGAAAGAGTGTTACAATGTGTCTCAAAAAGTTGATCTATGTGTAATAGTATTTAGATAAACACAATAGTAAACTAAACAACTTAATAAACTTTCAATCATGATTTATTGGTTGGAACTCTTAGCTAATAAATTATGGTCAATTAATTGATATCACATCAGCGATTTTGACCCATTCCTGCCTTAATAAAAAATTTAGCACGAAATGCCCCGCCCGGATCATTTTGTTTATCTTTTGGTTGAGATTTTTGACACTATATTAATATATATGTTCTCCATTCTCACAAGATGTTTAATGTTGGTCTATATAGATTATAACCAAAATATGCAATAACTTAGTAATTTAAGCTTTTGGAACTGTCTTTCAAAAAAAAAAAAAAACTATTGGAATTGACTAAATTTGGTCAACCTCATCTGCAAAAACATCTAGCTAGATGTGACAATTTTGAAATTCAGACAATTTTGAAATTCATATCAAGTTCGGGTTGTGATGATAAAAATGAATTAAATCCAAATTGATAGGACTTTGAGTTCAATAGGGTTTCAACCTGCGGATGTTCCATTTCTCTTAGCATAAAATGTGTGCATCATTACGAGTTCGCATGATCTGGCTCGAAATTTTATGAGATAAATCCGACCAAATTTGAGAGTTAGTCGAATCAAGTCTCAGGTCCAAATTATCTACTCTACATTTAACATTTTATATGTCAATATAACATAATAAAATCGGTCCGCCATAGATCGACCCAATCCACATTTTATGAAGACAATAAAATAATTTACACAATATCTCTTCTACTTAAGGAGACCAAAACCTCATAAGTATTGAGTTCTTTTTTGCAAGAATAAGCTACTTCAAAGAACTTTACATAAGTTTTGTCTTCTTTAAATCACAATTTTATGTATAACATTGCACTACTTGTAATTGTTCTATTTGTTTAACTTTTGCTACACGGTCTATTAAGAGACATTAGTGTTGGGAAACAAACACTTGAATATAGAAAATACAACATGGCGCATGACGTGTACATAACACGCCGTGTGGTGACCAATATTTACATCTGACCGTTGACTTTTTGACCCACATTGGCATCACCTATTGCTGGAAGTTGCCACATCTTTAACACGTAACTCACCAAATTCAAATTCTCAAGTGACGTGGACCCCTTTAATTAATATAAATATATATAAAATGTTGTTTTCTTTTTTTGGGCAAAAAATATATATTATTTTTATTTTACTGGTCAATAACGTGAGTTCTCTTAGAAACCAGAAACATGAACCAAGACAAAATAAAAATCAAAATGAAGAGTTATGATTTGGTCGTTACACGATATTGAAGACTATAGGATTTACACGATATTGAAGACTGTAGGATTATATATATAATTAAATTTTATTTTGATTACCATAATCTGACTGTGTGAAGAATGATAAATATGTAATTTTTGTTTGTAATTAGGAATCTTCTTGTCTAAGTTTTCAATTTTCATGTGTGAGATAAATTTGTTTGACTATGATTTTTTTATTATGTTATTTATGATATATAGAGTCATATTTTAAGCCATTTTCAAATATTATATTAGGAATTTGAATTAGTTTTATTACACTTGCTCGATGGAGTCTCTGAATTGGTGCTCCATTATTTATAAATATATATATATAAAAGTAAAAATAATTTAAGCCAGTTTATTTTTTATTTAGCTTAAACCGAATTAATGAGATGATAATACTTCGGAAACGACCTGCTAGAATGCATGAATTTCAATAAGATGACATTAGTTCATTAATAGCTTAACTTAGCCAAAAATTAATTGATTTAAGCATTCTCTCTCTATACATACATATATATATTCAATATATTGACATACTTCTTTTCTTCAAAAAAAAAAATAGTTTTACATGAATTATTAATAACATTCTTATTATAAATTAATTAATATCTCACATCTTTGAGTTTATTCCGATAAGATTTATGAAATTTGTGTGTTCTGGCTAACGCATTTTGTTATCGTGTTGTATTCGTTTTGAACCCCAAAACAAGTACAACACACACATTCTTGAAAGCATAATTGTGTTGATTTATCGTGCAAATGTGTTAAACATGTCGTTGTGTTAGTGTTTGGTCGTGCAACATACATTCAATTTTCACCATGACTCAAACATGAGACACAAATTGTTAGCTATTTCATAACGTGTTCACGAGATTACAAGAGAAAGTGTACGACACTAATTAATTTTACTCATTTTTAAAATTAATAAAGTATTTTACAAATGAGCTAGAGGTTATGTTTTTAGGATTACTCACGATTTAACCTTATTTATTAAGATTATGTTCATGTAAAAGTAGTTTGTTCATTTAATAATCTTGTTTAAATTTGATAATGGTCAGTTCTGCTACAATTATTAATGCAACAAGGACAAAATCAATACCATAACTAACCATTAATTAAAGTCTATTTAAAATAGCTATATATATTTTTTTCCCAATGGGTTGACAATTAAATTCCCTGCTTTTTATTTTTAATTCTTTAAATCTCTTATACATTTTTTCTCTAGCGTGAGCCTCACTTCTTCTTCCTCATATTTTCATTGGCGATGCATATATAAATCACCATGCACCAAACCCTCTATTCAATAAAAAAAAATCTCCATTTTCTCTTCAAAAAATGGCCTCAACAACGCCTACAAATCTACTTCTCATCTTCATCGCAATTCTTTTGATCGGTTCTTGCTCTGCAATTCGAACCGGCCCAACAATGGCGGTCGCTACACAGTCCCCAGACCAGACTGAACCTTACCGGAGACAATACGAGACCGGTTTCCGGCAAGGCGGCCAGAATTTCGCCTTCCTCCCCAAAGGGGTCCCCTTGCCGCCGTCGGGACCCTCCAAGTGGCACAACTCTGTGGTGGCCTCCTCGCCGGAAACTTGATCTGTACAGAGCAAAACAGAGCATAGAAGAACAGAGAGAAACAGAGCAAGTTCATTGACCTGTTCTTGTTCTTCAAGTTCATGTAATGATTCATTGATTTTTATTTTCTTATACACTTTTTGTTTGAAGTTTTGTGGAACCCAGAAAAAAGAGTTGATCTTTTGTGTTGGGTTTTGATTAGAAATTTGATTGTTGATCATATGTATGTATACTGTACGGACAATTTGTTTGTTTAATTATTTTTCTCTACTTAATAAGAAAAAAGATGAATATATAATTTTTTTTCTTGAATTTCAAGTTTAATTTGGGTTGTGATGTTTTGTTTAGTATTTCGATTTGATTTTGTTTGTGGTGTTCTTTGCCATTGTTGGGT
Source organism: Pelargonium fulgidum (assembly GCA_036897545.1). Classification (NCBI taxonomy): domain Eukaryota; kingdom Viridiplantae; phylum Streptophyta; class Magnoliopsida; order Geraniales; family Geraniaceae; genus Pelargonium; species Pelargonium fulgidum. Next base: position 4,846 of record JAYMTE010000544.1, read on the forward strand.
TTGGATCAATATGTGATGAGTTAGTCATTTATGATGTGTTTGACTTTTGATGATTTGTAAATAAATTTGTAGAGTTTTAATATCTTTTCTCATCAATGTGACATTTAACTAAGATACACAACTTCAAGCTTTTGAGCCCACTTTTCTATTTCCATTAAGTTCAATGAAAATTTGTTCACCTATTTTTTTTTTTCCCTTCAAATAATATTTGTTTTATTATAGAATATATGAACATTTTGTGAAAATACTATGGTAAAAATGATATTATTTTTTATGGTCATGTACGAACTATTTATTTATTTAATTGAGATTGTCAATTGAATTCTATTACCTAATGAAAAAGGAAATGAATGAGAAATGTTATTTGAGATTATTAGGTTTTTATAATATTTTGGATGGAATTTCAAACTGTAGAATTTTTTTGGAACACATCTTCAAAATATAATACTCCTATTTTATTAAAAAAAAATTATATTTCAATTGTTGCCTCTTAATTATCTATCAATAATAAATTGTATTCATTTTTGTCTATCTAAGCATATTTGTCTCACATTGACAAATCTTAGATTTCATTAGATTAATTAACAAAAACATACTAAAATATCTAAAAATAAGATATTAGAATACAATTCCATTGCAATATACAATTGCAAGGAATATTACATGAAGATTCACATCACAATCTAATAGAACAAATTGAAATAAAATATGCTTAAAATACCTATTATGAATTAATCATTCCTTGATATTGACCCAAAATTGTCAATAACATTCTACGTAAAATATTTATTAATATTCATCGTGTCACTCAAATTTCGTGTGACAATCGTTAACTATGTAATATATATATATACACACACTTAATTTTCAATGAATATGTATATACATGAATCGTAACTAATATAACTTAACTAAATAAATTTATTTAATGTGTTACTTCTTAGGAACATTGATACATAGTGTATCTGCATGTTGACTTTTTTGTGTTGCATGTTTTATAACAATCAAGAGGCAAGCATTGCCATCTTGTCAATCTAGATTTTTGGTCAAATATTGTGCATATGTTTTCTCGAATTTTCTTCTATAACATGTGATCCAATTTTATTGCTCTTTGAAATTGTCAAACACCAACCACCATGTCTGGTTTCCAAGAAAATTGCCAATAACAGAAACTACTATTCTTTATTATTTTAAGTTGATGACAACCAATTGGTCCAATACACTTGCACATTTTGACCTAGTTCGTGGTTTTGCCAATTTTATGTTTTATTTTTTTGAATTTACACTTGTTTCTTTGGGCTCAAGTAAAGATGTTAGCTGACCAATTTTGAACTTGTCAAATGTGGAATTAAATTGGCCACAACACAACCCACTAGCGGTCGAACCACATAGAAGTCGAGCAGACCAACCAGCAAAAATCAGATAGGTGGGACACTAGTTAGGCAGACCAAATGACCATTCGAGCTCATAGAGCTAGTCAAAGCCCATCCGATTAAATTCATACTAAATAAGTTGGTTATACCACGAGAATGTCATATAGGCCATGGTTGTTGAGCGCGCAACGCACTTCGCTCACTCTTCTTTTGTAAATTAAAAAATAAGTCATAAAAGTTGTTTGTGGAACAAGTAAGAAAAATAGTTTATCAGAGATGTGACTCAAACAGTAGAAGACATTTGTAATCCAAATAAATTAAGTGATGTAAATCAATCAAATGAATGACATCACACTAAATCGATAAGGTTCCAATATATGCAACAAATGGTTGCAAAGTGATACAGTCAAAGACTTTGAAGATGATGACAAAAATAAACCTAACACTTCTTGTGCATACCAACATGCTTGAAATTTACTATGCTAAAGAAAAATAAATCAAGAAGAATGATTAAATTTAGGTGGGTATTTTGAAATTTGAGGATTTGGGTTGTTGCAAGGAGAAGAAATGTTGGTTTGCAGGTGAAAGAAGGAGACTATAAACGCCATTTGCATAATTTTTACGAATAATATTAAAGTTTATATCATTAAACGCGTGAATCAATTTTCAGAGAGTTGTTATCTTCCAACACTAGATCACTATTTGATACAATTTTAAAAATGTTGGTCGTTTGGTTTCAAAAATAAAAATAAAAATTTGTTGGTCGTTAACTAAAATATGAGAAGTGCTAAGAAATCTCTCTTTTTTTATTTTATTTTATTTTATAAACCCTACTGGAGAAAAAATAATTTTTATTGCTAAAAGCTAAGGTTTAAGTGTTGTAGAAGGTATTGTTGTGGTTGGTGGGACCTCACACACACAAAAAGAAAATAGAGTTAAAAGATTTTAATTTCGAGTCGAATTTTTGGATTATGATTGAAAAGACTTAATCCAAATGCAACTTACATGAGTACGATTGTACGAGTTTTAGGCTTTAGTTCTTGGGTTTTTTCATAGAAATGTTCCAATCCAATATGCAAGTACGTAATGAAAATTTGGCTCGTATCTATTATATTTATTAAATGACACCTAAACTTGCAAAATGTGTGTTCAGGTACAAGTTGCCACCTCTAATTACAAGTTCTTGTTGTCATTGGACCAAGCTCCCACAACAGTCACGTCCGGTCCTTGTTGCCTTTGGGCCGAGTTTCCTGACAGCCCAAGTTTTCGTTGGTTTAGGTCCTTTTACATGCGAGAACTCATATGCTCGTTGTCTATGAGTGTATATGAGGGCACGAGTTTAAATGAGTTGGGAAAAAAAGAACACGTGTCTCGCTGCTTCGTACAACGATAATGACCGATAAAAGGATACAAAATATGAACGCGTGAGTTTTTTTACCTCGTATGGATTACCAGGTCTATTTGTGGGCCATATTTCCTAAAAATTGAAATTAAACACAACTTAACGGGCTAAAAAAGGCCCATTTGGTATTTGTGTGTACTATAGCCCAAAGCTTTGTCACAAATGGCTCAAAAAGCCCAGTACCGAACAGATCCAAAGCTCAGACAAAGCTGTCAGTGCCACTTGGCAAAGTTCGTTAATTTCCCGCAATTAGTAGTTAGTAGGTAATTCTCTCAAACGACGTCGTCAGTCCGCAACAGATATTTTACTCTCAAAAGTATTCAAATCCAACGGATTATGGTCAAAATCAAACAAGCACTCACCATCCAACGGTTGAAATTATCTTGACTGCTTGGTCAGCCCAAGCCTAAAAAGTTAAAACCAAAAACCCTAACAGCTTCGTCTTTGTCTCTCGCTTCTGCAATTCACTGCCACACCGTCAGCCGTAAACGGCGGAGCTCCGAGACCGACAAAGACCCAAACTTTAGCACTGTCTCTATCTCTGTTTAGAAGAAAAGTGATGCCCTCTTTGACTGTCAGTGACTCTGTTGAAGCCACCATGAAGGAGAAGAAGAAGAGCAAGAGCAAAACCCTAGACGAAACCCTAGAAATTGACGATTCCTCTATCAAGAAGAAGAAGAAGAAGAGCAGGGAGGGGTCTGATTCTGAAGCGGAGAAGGAGGAGAAGAAGAGCAAGAAGAGAGATAAGAAGCGGAAGGTTGAGAATGGGGATGACCGGAGCGACTCCGGCTCCGATATCGACGAGCATGTCGATTCGAAGGCGAAGAAGAAGAAGAAAGCGAAGCTGAGTGAGGCGGAGGAAGATGGCGGTGAAGAGAAGGACCCTAATGCGCTTTCAAATTTCAGGATTTCTGCGCCGTTGAAGGCGAAGCTGGAGGCGAATGGGATCAAATCGCTGTTTCCGATTCAGGCTATGACCTTCGATACCATTCTCGATGGGTCTGATTTGGTCGGCAGAGCTCGCACTGGTCAGGTCTGGTTTTGCCATGTTCTTGAAAATTTGAACTTTTTAAAGATTTTGTAGTGGTTAGTTTAAAAAGGTTGAGCTTATTTGATTGTTGGTTTGTGTTGCTGTTTTTGCAATTATATAGGGTAAGACACTGGCTTTTGTGTTGCCTATATTAGAGTCCTTGACAAATGGTCCTGCAAAGTCAATGAGGAAGACTGGGTATAGGAGAGCACCCAGCGTTCTAGTGCTTTTACCAACTAGAGAGTTGGCTAATCAGGTACAATACAATCATGAACTATCCAGTTTCAGAAATTATGATTCTGTGATGGTGTAGTTGGTGTTGGTGTGATCTTATGATGCTACATTTTATTAATGGTTCATATCAGGTGCATGCTGACTTTGAAGTTTATGGAGGGTCATTGGGATTGTCTTCATGCTGTCTGTATGGGGGAGGAGGAGCCTCCATCCCTAGCCAACAGTTTAAACTCAATAAAGGAGTTGATATTGTTGTTGGGACACCTGGCCGGATTAAAGTAAACTCCTTTGCTATTGATTTGATTTCTTTTTCTGAGGGCTGTCTATATTGGTTACTCTTATGTTATGGTTTTGTTTACTCTGCCTCTGTTGGAATTTTGTCAGGATCACCTAGAGAGGGGGAATCTTAACCTTGGATCATTGATATTCCGTGTTCTTGATGAGGCTGATGAAATGCTTAACATGGGTTTTGTGGATGATGTTGAACACATTCTAGGTATGTGTTTCTAATCTCTTTTTCATTGTGTGGCTTTAGAATCTAATCAGATGGTTGTCCAGTGAGTTTTTAATGGCATGTTTGGATTTTGTCAGTGTTTCGTTAAAGTCTGTTTTCTGATTTGACCAATTCAGGCCGACAAATTTTGTGGGGAGGGATCAATTACTTACTTCATTTGGTCCTTCATCTATATTAATGATTTGTAAGCTTCAAATGCCATGAAGAGTATCCTGTTTTATCCCTTTGGGAGAGGATTGACGCATTAGTTACAAACTATAATTGGTTTGGCTACAAAATTTTATTGGCCCACATTTGGATATGAAAATATAGTAGTTACAAACACCATTGGTGTCGATACAAAAATTTATTGGCGCGCTTTTTTTTAGTAAACCACTTACAAGCTGTATTGGTGTAGTTACAAATATTACATTGGTGTGTGTTTTTACATTTAATATATGTCAGATACAAGTTTTAATTGGTCTGGTTACAAATTATCATTGGCGCGTCTTTTATATGTAGCACAGATGCACTAATGACACATGAAACAAACGTTTCCCTATCCTTGTTGTGAACATATCTTGTGGTTCTGCGGAAAATAGTCTTGATTGATTAATCAAGGAATAACCTTTGTCACTCATTTAAGAAGTGTCAGCTGAAATAATTTTCATGATTTGTCTCTTAAGGGTGCTCGTTGACATTAAATTAGTATAAATGACAGTGCAATGATATTTGGTCATATATATTTAGTGCATAGTGATATTGTTATATTTTACTCTATACTTTGTATCAGATAACAGTCACGACACTAACATTGTAAGGTTTAACATGGCTGTGTATGACTCTTTTTGTTGAATTTGTAGGCCAGGTTGAGGACACAAGTAAAGTTCAGACTCTTCTCTTTAGTGCTACCTTACCAGCTTGGGTGAAAAATGTTCGTTTCCCACCTGAGATCTTGTTTTGCATTTTTTATAATGCTGTGTACATTTTTAAAATGTTTATGTAAATCGTTAAGTTATAGTGTGCGACGAATGCATGCACCTATAGTCCATTTGACTGATATCAGTGTTGCATTTTCAGATTTCTTCTAGATTTCTTAAACCTGATAAGAAAACCACTGATCTTGTTGGCAACGAGAAAATGAAAGCTAGCACCAGTGTTAGGCATATTGTTCTTCCCTGTTCTTATGCAGCAAGAGCCCAGGTTATTCCTGATATTATTCGATGTTATAGCAGGTTTGCTTTTTTGCAATTGTTGGTTAGTTTTTTTTTTTCTTCTCTTTCCATTATAGCTTCCTTATTTATTACTTGAGGTGGTTCTGATACAGTGGAGGCCGAACAATTATTTTTACCGAGACAAAGGCAGATGCTTCCGAACTTACAGGGTTGTTGCCTGGAGCACGTGAAATTCACGGGGACATACAACAGACTAAACGCGAGGTAATTAGCTATAGAAACTAGATGGTTATTCAAAAGATGGGAATAATTATTTTTTATAACCCTGCTTAACAATTACCAGTCGTCCTTCTCCAATAAATTTCATTTGTTACTTCCAGGCTACACTTAGTGCATTTAGGTCAGGCAAGTTCATGACGTTAGTTGCTACAGATGTTGCTGCACGTGGACTAGATATCAATGACGTGCAGTTAATTATCCAGGTACGTACAAATCTGAGCAGGCACATTACGAATGATTGTAATATCTATTTGTCCCAACTCTAAGTATACTGATGTTGGTGTCTTTTTTGCTTTAGTGTGAGCCTCCTCGTGATATAGAAGCCTATATCCATCGATCCGGACGCACCGGAAGAGCAGGTAAATGGTCAATTGGACACATTCATATTTGGAATTGCTGGACTTCATATAGTTACTGAGACAAGGCACTTTTTTCAGGAAATACTGGAATTGCGGTAATGCTTTATGACCCAAGAAAGTCAAATATATCAAAGATAGAAAGAGAAACAGGTGTCAAATTTGAGCACGTTTCTGCTCCCCAGCCAGCTGATATTGCTAAAGCCGCTGGTATATCGGCAGCGGAGGTTATATCCCAAGTCTCTGATAGGTAAATTATGAAAACAATTAGTATGTTTGGTTTATTTTATAGATATTGCTAAAGATGACGGTTTAGTCTTGTTAGTTTTCTAATAGTTATGTAATTGCAGTGTAATTCCTGCTTTCAAGTCTGCTGCTGAGGAACTACTGAATAATTCCGGGCAGTCGGCGGTAGATCTTCTTGCAAAAGCAATAGCAAAGGCTGTTGTAAGTTTTTCCCTCCACCTCGATTATCTTTGAATTTTGTATATTTTTTGCTGAAGGATGACAGTATATCGCTCATTGCAATTATTTTGTAGGGTTATACTGAAGTGAAGACCAGATCACTTCTGACGTCTTTGGAGAACTATGTTACAGTACTTCTTGAGAGTGGAAGACCCATTTTCTCACCTTCGTAAGCAATTGAGACATTTTTTTCATTTGTGTTATATCATTTTATCGCTATTTTAGAATGACGAGGACATTGATGATAAGGTAAAAAGTAAAAGCACGCTGTTAACTTTGTTACATCAACTCATTGTGGTTACGATAAGTATTCAAGAAATTAACTTCCTGAACTAGACTAAAAGCACTTAAGAAGCATTTGGTTTGGATTAGATTTTTTGTTTGGAATGGTCATCAAGAATGGGAATGGGAATAAGATTCTTGTTCTTAATATTTGGATTACGACTTTTTGGCCATGGAAATGGCTTTGGAATGAGATTCTCATTCCCTTTCCCGTTCCAAAATTTGCAATCCAAACACTTCCTTAGGGAAGAACTAAACAAGGCCCACTTTTAGCTATAGAAAGTGACCTATGGAATATGGATCCGAAATAGTCTTATTAGAAGACGCTTATTGCTAATGAAAGTTGCTCTTTGCCCGTGTCTGTTTTTGGGTTGACGGTATTGTTCGATTGTGTGCAAATTTTGGTGCACGACACAGTAACCAAACCTACATTACTAACACAAAGCCTAACGAACATGGTTTAATCAGCTACATGTTCGAGTCATGACTACTTTTTATTTTTTCTTTACAAATCATATCTCAGGTATGCTTTTGGTATCATGAGAAGACTTCTGCCCGAAGAAAAGGTTAATGCTTTGCAGGGTCTCACTCTCACCGCTGATGGAAACGGTGCTGTTTTTGATGTCCCAGCTGCCGATTTGGACCTTTATCTTTCTGGTAATCCTCAACATCACATGTGCTTTATTTGCATCTCTCGAGAGTCATAGGTCGAAATGTACATTAATTTCGTAAACATAGTTGCTGTTGAATCCTTGACTATCGCTATATCACTTTGGGGACAACATTATATGTTCTTTGTTTTTCTTGTTTTTGGTTTCAGCCCAGGAAAATGAAAGGAATGTTCGTATAGAGGTGTTGAAGTCATTGCCACCGTTACAGGAACGAGAACAGTCAAGAATGGGACGATTTGGCGGTCGCGGTGGAGATAGGAGAAATGGCGGAGGTGGTGGTAGGTTTTCCAGTGGAAGGGGAGGTGGTTTCTCTGACAGGAGATATTCCGGCGGCAGTAGGGGTGGTGGAAGAGGAGGTTACAACAAATGGTGAAAGACTGAAAGGTCTTGAGCTGAACTTGCGGGAGGGACCCAAAATGTGACAATTTTTGTGTGCGTTGACTCGATTAAAATGTCGGTTATACCATAGGAAAAGTGTAAATCAGGTCGATCAACTCACTCAATCTAATATAAACCTGTACCTGTACCTGTACCGATTCAAAATTTGCACAAACCTGTACCTCGTCATGGTCGTGTGCGAGTCAGGTGTTTTCAACATTTCAAATGTGAGCTCTATTGTATGATAGAAGTCTTCTAGAGTGAGGATATAAGGTTGATTACTAATTTGAGAACTTGTATTTGGTCCCCTACCCTTTGTTTCATTGGTACAAAACTTGTATTCTGAATTACTTTTTATTCCATATATTTATAAAAATAAGTAATCGTTCATCTTTATAGATTGGAAGATTTTTTATTATAATATTTAGTTCTCAAACTATTTGTATTATGAGTGAAATAGTTGTCAGTGCACTGATCTAAATTTAGATTAGTTTGATTAATAAAGTGGTGACATTTCGTTTAAAATTACGGATCCGGACGGGTCGCTCCGCTCCCAAATTCACTTGAGTGGGTAAAAGTTAATTTTAATAAGGTGTCATAATTTCATTGGCAGATTTAAATTGCAACTGATATAAAGTTATATTAGTGTACTGATACTCATTTTTCTCTTGTATTATTTCACTTGGTTAAAACATGCGTTTTGTTGGTCGTTAAATTAGGCTGATGTGATAAAAAAAAAATAGTCAACTTAATCGCACAAATTTGCAATGTCAAGAAAATAAAATTTAAAAATAGTTAAGTAATGCAATAGGCCAAATAAAAAAATGACATTTGAGAGACTAAATTAGAAGAAAAAAAAAGTGCCAATATGAAAAAGTAATTAAGAAATTAAAAAGTTTCCGAAAATGTTATGCTAAATTTATCTCCTTCTATTGTTAAATCTCATAAGTGCAAAATAAGTAATAATAGCTAAATAAGCTCTAAGAATTGGTCAAATTCTAAACCAGCCCAAATCTAGCAAAACATGGGCTGTTCATATTTACTTAAACTAACCAATATTTAACCACAAATTCTTAGCGCAAAACAATCACAACCAGAAACTTAATAATGGCTGTAAAATGGTGATTATGAATGTTGTTACGTATAAATGTAACCATTATTGTTGACAAAGAAGAAAACGTTGCAACAATATCTAAGAGAAAATAAAATAAATAAATAAAATGGCACAAGGAAGAGGCAGTGCAGTTGTTGCAACCTTGTTTGTTTTGGGTGTGACATTGCTGCTTTGTTGTGACACTGCCCATGCTGGCCATGGCCTCCCTGGCCACCCTGGCCCTCCCGGTAACCTATTTGTTGTCGGAGAGAAGACTGGTTGGACCTTTCGCGTCGAGGATTGGCCTCAGGGCAAGACCTTCAAACCTGGTGACACTCTAGGTATGTGATTTAACTAACTCGCTAGGGTTAAAAATTCTAACTTGATTCTTATATGTATGAGGTGTGGGTGTGGAACGATAAATCAGGTTGAAAAGACTTTATCTTATTGACAATATAGATTTTGGGTTGGAAACACCTTGTTCGACTCTGACTTGTAAGAGGTGGGAGTTCGTACAACATATAACACGAGACGTACACGGCATGTTGTGTTTTGTGTTGATCCATGCATACAACATTAACACTGCACACCAACACTATGATTAAATGTGTCGTGTTTGCGTTGAATTGTACGTACATAATTGACTTCTAGCATGACACACACAACACACCGTCACTATTAAACGTGTCTAGCATGTCTTGGCTCAAACTTCACATATCTAACCTCTAACACGACACAAACACAAAACAACAACTATGTTATTAAACATGTAGTGCTTCTGTTGGCTCATACAACATATAACTGACTTCCAATACAACACGACGGACAAGTACTATTGTTAGATGTGTCGCGCTTGTGTTGACCCATACAACACATCTAACAACTTCTATCAACACGGCACGTTAACACGAACTGTTTATGTTTTGTAGTATTTCAATACACACCCAAAGCACACAATGTGGTGGAGGTGTGTCAAAAAAGCTATGACACATGCACAGTACCACCAGATGGGAAAGTGTACGCAACCGGAGATGATAGAGTTATTCTTAAACCTGGCTGGAATTATTTCATCTGTGGAATCGAAGGCCACTGCACTATGGGAATGAAGATTGCTATCAACGCTGTGTAATCTTTACATATTATGTATTCAATTAATGCAAGACTCAACATTATATATATGATCTTCTATATTTATGTATGAAATGTGTGATCCATAATATTGTATTGGCAATTCTTTGATGTGATTTGTTTTGTGACGAATAATATTTATGAGAATAAAAAATTTAAGTTATATAATTTTTCACTTATATTAAGTCAAACCATAAAACGATGACATCTTATGAAATTTAATCCATACTCAACTAAGTGAATTGGTGGAGCGGAGCGACCCGTCCGGATCTATGAATTTTAATGATGCATCATCCCTCTCATGGACTAGTTTAAGTCAATTAATTTTTGACTTAGAATCCTCGACCATTTAATATACTTAGCTTTTATTTTGTATATTTTCTTATAAAACGAAACCAATATATTAAAAAGGGAAAAGCCTAAGAGGGAAGTAAACCAAAATATCATTCAGAAAGTTCAAAACTTTTTTTTATTTTTACTATTGTTACATGAAAAATGATAATTTTTTTATGAATCAACTACAATTGTTTTTATCTTTTTATAATGAATATGAGTTCAATCATGTTTGGCTCCCAAGCTGTGTAGCTTCGATTTCGAATTTCTTGGGTTTCTTCATTCTTGTTTGGTTATATATTGAACTTTTTATATATTAAAAAAATATCAAATGTCATGTCACAATTTTGTTTCTTGAGAGAGTGAATTTGTCAACATGGCAAGCAAGCTTGTACTAATTATGTTAAATTAGGTGAGTCACTTTTGTGACCATAGAAATGTGAAAAAGTCTTTATTCACCAAATACCAATGCATTGTTTTTTTATTAAATAAAGTTTAGGGAATTTATGTTAAGTTTTAGAGTCATATCAATGGTTAAGAGATATGTTAAGGTGAGATTTGAATCTAGATTTTGAAAATGAAATTATTTAATTTAATCTTGCAAGTTGAAGATGTTATGAAAATTCTGATTGAAAGTAATATTTTATAATAAAAATTATGTTCAAACATTATTGTGCTGTTATTTTCATTTATTTGAAAAGATAAAGAATAAAGAGTAATGATTTTTTTAATTTCTTGCTTCCAACATCAATTTAAGAAATGATTAGTATGCTTAGCTTGCGCTAAAAATGGTTTAAATGTGTCACTTCTGTGGCCATATATATATATATAAATGTGAACAAGTCTTGATTGTCCAAAGCTCACCTACAATTTAGATCATATATTGGTCAATATTAGAAGCATAATGGTTCACTAATCCCAAGAAGAAAACAAGTTTCAAAAGCTACTCAAATACCAATGTGCTGTTAGTAACTTATCTTTAAAATTTTGGATTTGTCAAGAAAAAAAAACATTTCAAAAAGGTCCATATAAGCTGCCAAATTGGAGATTTTGTTTTTATTCTAATTCCATGTTCCTAAGATTCACTTTTTTCTTCCCTCTCATTTTAAAGTTCTCTCATGCAAATTAAAAAGTCATATAACTTTATATCTATGTATGCATGTATTAGTATAATATAAGTTGTGTACACTGATTTAATTAATTTTATTTATTTGTTTGTACTTATTAATTACTATTCAGTCATAATCTAATATATTTGAAAAGTATCAAACTAAAACTACAATTTCCAAATTGTGTTTATCTATGCAAAATAAATTTTCTTTCTTTTTTTGTTTTTTTTTTAAGTTCTTCTCTTGATCCAAAACTTCATGTGCTAATTCCTATATAATCAAGTTGTTTATGTTTGGTTTTTCATTTAAATCACACAATAAGACAGAGCAAAATCACCTTGAGGATATGGGAATTGTGCATTTCTAGAGTTTTTGCCTAATTTATTGATATTATTCAAAAACCAATGATTGTTAGTTTCAATAAGTTGAATACTTCATTTCAAATACATTTTTAACATTCAATTTCAAAATAAAAATATTAAAACTATTAAAGTATATAGAATTAGGTTGTAAGTACAGTAAAGAAACTACAACTCAAAATTCAATAATTAACTAGAACTATGAATTTTTCATTTTCAAACTTTTCAATTAATTTAATTATTCTATTCTAACTTCAACTTTATAGTATCAACAATACTCATGATTAACCCAACGTGGTTGGCTCACTTGGTCGAGAGGGGTGAGCTTGGTAGGGCGGCC